>VXBI01013070.1:2724397-2740449 GCA_013397375.1 Toxostoma redivivum
GAGAGAAAGAGAGACGTTAAAATTCTAAAAATGTTTTTACTATGGTTGGAATAAGGCCTTTTGACATGGTTAAAACTTTTAAATTAAAATACCTTGTTCTTTCTAAAAGCATTTTTTCAATTGAAATTGTCTACTTAAATATATTTATCTGAAATTAATCATGAAATTAAAATGTCAAAGCAAAAATTACAGTTATCATTAGTGTTTGAAGTGAAATATTTCTTTAAATTCCATATAAAGAAAAAAATTTAAATATCTTCACCTAATAGTATTTTGTATTTTTTCTCAGGAGTTTTTATGTAGCATCAGGCCAGAGCTTTAACTTCCAGACACTTTTCAAGAATGTTACACTACTTTATTACCTTTTCCATCAAACATGACCTCTATAGATAAAATTTTACCAATGAGCGAATAATAAATGTTAAAATGAGGAAGTGATTAATTAATTTTCAGACTATGAAAATAGATTATTTACTTTCCAAATAACAAATTCCTATACCAGGTTTACAGTGTGGTAAGGAAGAGGTGCATGCTTAGTGTCCCTTTTTGTGGCAGCCCTCTGGAAGCATCCTTTTCATCCTGCTGGTGACTGCTGCTGCAGGGGTAGTAGCTCTGCTGGCTCCTTAGCATAGTTTCCATGGAAAAGAGCTGAGATCAAATGCTCAGCATTCACAGGCACTTGTTGCATTTGTTAGTTCTTCAAGGGAAGATCAGGTCATGTAGCACCACAGCACATGAGAGACGCGGAGCTCCTGGAGCGGGCTCAGCTGAGGGCTACAACGTTGGTCAGGAGACTGGAGCCTCTCTCTTATGAGGAAAGGCTGCAGAGCTGGGCCTCTCCAGCCTTGACCAGGGGTCCCTGAGAGGGCTCCTCATCAATGTCTGTCAGTATCTGAAGGAGGGATGCCAAGAGGATGGACCAAGCTCTACTTGGTGCCAAGCAATAGGGAAAGAGGGATCAAGAGGGAACTGATGCACAGGAAATTACACCTGAACATGAGGAAGAACTTCTTCACTGTGCAGGTGACCACACACTGGTCACCTGGTCAGGTTGCCCAGAAAATCTGTGGAGTCTCTGCCAGTGGAGATACTCAAGAACTGTCTTGGAGCAATCCTGTGCCATGTGCTTTGGGATGGCTCTGCTTGAGCAGGGAGGTTGAACCAGAGGGTCCACTGTGGTCCCTTCCAACCTCACCCATTCTGTGATTCTGTGATAGTTTAACTAGCTGTTTGAATCCTCTTGCAATGGGTGTTTTTACAAATACAATTAAACTCAAACAGTAGGTTCTAAATTCTGGTTTTTTCAGTCTCTGAAGATTCCAGTGCTGAACAAAATATACTTCAAACTTTATTAAGTCATTATTGATGAATAATTTTCAGTTATTTATTAATTTATTGAAGTACTGAATCTCCTAATTTAACTCAGGTAATTGTACTTAGAATGAAATTATTGAAGCATATGAGTATGGACTTTCCCATGAGCAAGGATTGCAACATTCAACCTTTACAAATTAGCATATTTTTGGGCTTTGCTCTTTACAGTGTTGAAATACAAATATAAATTCTTCTTATAAATATGAAAATATACTTGCATGAACAGAATCATATTGTTTTAATGTGCATTTGATAGCTGTGAATAATATTAATTCTCACTGGCAAAGCTAGACAGTGTATGCTTCATAAGGCCTGCTGTGGTATCAAAAGTGATTTAAATAGGATCACCCAAAAGCTGATAACCTCATGGGTGAGATTAGCTGCTGTTAAACCCACAACTAATACCCAAACTGCACTTTCTTTTTATCCCATTGGAATAATAATGTTTCATTTGATTTGTTCTGAATCTGAAATGACAAAAGAAATACATGGTCATATTCTCTTCCTTATGGATGACTTTTTCACAAGGTGAAATAATATTTATGTAAATACAAAAAAAGATGCAATTATTATAGCATTCACCCAGAAAATAGTGTATGACATTTAACTAGAGAATTCCAAAGGCTGATGCTAATGTATATACTAAACCAGGAAGAGTAAATATTATGCCTTAGGAAAATTTTCCCTAATAATCAAATAAAACAGAAATTGTATTTAGGTCAGGAAAACATAACAATGTAGGTAGGATATATGCAATCTGTGAGATCAAGTTCAAAATTCAGAATTAAATTTCAAACAAACATACATTAGAGAGTTGTTAATGCAACAAACAAGGTTCATGTTTCAAAGCAGCATTTTCTGGAAGGTTAAATATTTATTATTCTCAAGATGTTTTTCTCTAATAGCCACTTCCCTAGCTGTTCTTTATTGTGACACATGAAATATGTATATTTTCCTGCATACAAACGTAGATATTCCTCATCTCAGTTACTGGGAATACCCTCTAAGTAAATGGCAATGGAGCCCTGCTCCTTGGCCTGTGCCTTGCCTCTTTAAAACTTGTCAATCTACCTGTCACTACTACATGGAGATTAGAGAAAATTTGAATTTAAACAGTAATGTGTTGTGGTTGTACCCCAGACAGAAATTAAGTGCCACACAGCCACTCGCTCACTCCCCCATCATGCCCATGGAGGGATGGGGAGGAGGATCAGAGAAAGTAAACCCTGTGGGTTGAGATAAGAACAGCTGAACAACTGAAACAAGGTAAAATAATATTATTATAACAATAATAGTAATTGTAATGAAAAAGGAGGCAACATAGAGAAATAAATCCCAAGGAAAACAAGTGATTAACAATACAGCTGTTCACCACCAGCTGACCAATGCCCATCCTGTCCCCCCCACCATCATTTGGTCCCTCCTGGCAACCTCTTCCCTGTTTATATACTGTTTATAATAATCTGTGATAGGGAATATCCCTTTGGATGTCTGTGCCAACTGCCCTGGCTGTGCTACCTCACAGCTCCTTGTGCACCTCCTCATGGGCAGAGCAGGGGAAATTGAAAAGTCCCTGACTGAGGATAAGCACAACTTAGCAACACTTAAAACATCAGTGTGTTATCTACATTTCCCCCATACTAAATCCAAGAAACACAGCAACTGGAAGAAAATTATGCCAGATTTTACCAGTTACTGGAAAAGAATTAACTCTATCCTAGCTGAAGCCATGAAATAATGAAAGATTTCTTCATCTGGCTTCCCTTTGGAAGCTTTTGAATGAAATGAAAAAGGGATATGTAATTTGGAAGAGAAAAGTGTTGGCCATTAATACCTACCACTACTGACAGTTGTAGATTAATATGTTTATACTCAAACAGAAATAAATTAGGGCCACTTTTTTAGCTTTGCTTAGCAGACTGCTGCAATTGCATTTCAGTTCATTATTTCCAGGTTTTAAAATTCTCAACCAACTGTGACAACATTTCCCTATCCCTTTAAATTATACTGGGAACATAAAATAGCTTAAAAATCCAGTTTATTCTCAAACCTTCTTGAATAATCACAAGAGGTTCGTCTCAGTATAAACTGATGTTGAGCCAGACTAACAGCTCCCATGCCAATTCTCATCTTTCTGTCTGCACAGATGGAGTGAAAGGACTTCCCTGTGGGTTCTTGGCAGCTAACATAATCAGATCACCAAACAATTGTTTCAATTTTTTATAAGAGGATGTTATCTCCTCCTAAATATAATTACCTGTTCAGAATTCCTCTGATTATTTCTTAAGAAATGCCTATCATTTCCAGATTTTCAATGAAATATATTAAATATTGTAGCAGCAAAGTGGGTAGTACCATGTCTAGTTGTGATTTAACTTCTTTCTGTTAAAAGATCTTGTTTTCATTTCTTTGAAGACAAAGAATTAGACAGATAAACAGGACAACAAAACATGCAGGGTTTTTGCTTAAATTAAGAACTGCAGGGGAAAAGAAAAAAAAACATAAACCCACAGATCTCACATGTCCAGATCTGCAGCTGCAGTAAGTCAGTACTGCACTGTGTTTCTGAGGGTCTAAGCTGATTTATGCCAGCTGAGAACTTGGCTTGGCTTAAAATGCTGGATAATCAAAGATGTCAGTCTACTCTGAAAACTTTCCTTAAATCGCAGGTCATGTAATCTAGGGGGACTTAGAAGAGCTTTCATTCAACTCCCTCATCTGTATAGTCTCTTATTACCTGAGAAATACAGATAGCAGATACACTTTTCACTTCATTTTCAACACATCTCAAAAGGAAGGCATACATCCTTTCTCACAATGTGCCAAAGGAACCGAAAATGTTCTTAGTCTGAAAAAACAGCCAAAACAAGCTGAATAAATGCTTACATATAGAAGTCTGTTTAATTTTTATTTGCATTGAACGAGTGGAAAACTCTAAATCCCAATCATCAGTAATGCTTTGTCTTAATTCACCATTGTACTACTTCAGCTGCATTTCAGTATACTTCCACTGAAGTTACAAGAAAGCTACATCACCATTCTTTATTCAAATCCCCTAATATCTGCCATCTCTAATCTTTACATGCCTACTGAATTTTGATACATATTATGAACTTTTGTTTTATTATGTACATATCAAAGCAGTCATTTTCTGTACCTTTCTCTGGGTCTGTGCACATGCTCAATTATGTATACCCTATCTGCATACACATATTGCAATAAGCTCACTGGGCTTGGTTCTTATCAGATAATTGCTCAAGTGTAAACTGTTTCCCATGACATATTTTAGCAGGTTGCTGAGGATATTTAACATGCTCTGAAGCTGCCTATTTTTGGCTCCATACTGTGAGTCTATAATATATTTTTTTTTATATACTTAATGCTTTATATGATGTGCTGAAAATAAGTATTTAATTTGCACTTTAGCTAACAGGCATTTATTGTACAGTAAGAATCAATTGACTGCTACAAGGACCTTTTTTATGATTTAATCCACTCAGAAAATTCAGTTGCTATCACAATATCCTCAAAATTGCAACAATAATAAATATAAAAGTAATATACTATTAGAAATGGGTATCTAAAGGACATGAAATAAGATATATAGAGAAAGTTAGCCATTAATTAGCCTACATTCCTAATGTAAAAATATATTTAAATTAATTTAGTTTTTCACTAATTAATTCAAATCAGATTTACTTTCTTGGTTTATGAGACAACTAAATTTCTAAAGAAGGATTTTAGCTTTCCTGTGTGAATAATGGAATAGCTATACCCACAATATACATGCATCTCAATTCAGCAGCACTAGATGGTGATTTGTAGGGCCATCTCCTAAAACACACATACAAATAGGTTTGCCTTCAAAAAGCTGCAGGATTCTCATAAACTTGCTTAAAAATGTACTGAAGTAGGTCAAAATTTAAATCACTAAAACATTTAAATCTTTTAAATAATGAATGTCTATCCAGTTGGACATTTAGTTGCACTGATGCTGCATTGACAGGGGAAGAGAGAAAGAGCTGCATAAAGCTGTAAAATGAAGGTGAGGGATGCTGAAAGTACTGTAAGGTCACCCTTCTAGCCTCCCACAGTTATACGGCTTCAATGGGTGTGATGCAAATTAAGATGAAATGTGGTGATAATCTGTGGTTGCTGAAGTAGAAACTTGGAGACATGAAAAAGCTTGAGAGAATACTAGAGAATTCAGAATTAACAAAATGGTGTTATTTTTTAATTTACGTCAGCCTACCAAACATTAGCATGAAGGTCTTAGGGTCGAGTTACCCTTGATGAAGTAATTAGACTGAAGCCTAACAGAAGCACAAAAAGCAAATGAATGGACATTTTCAAAAGCATGTTTTCCACTCTCCCATCCACAAAGCTTATTTTGCTATAGTGAAAATCCATTCCTTCACCTTAGCTTTTCTCCAACATCAGCTCAAATGCAGAGGCTTCACATGCTGTCACAAAGGTCAGCATACATATGCTATTTCCTTTGCCAATCTTGAGAACAAAATCCAAAATCCATTTTTCAAATCAGCAAGTCCTATTTTATGGCCCGAGAAATGTGAGGATGTTGCAGATGAAAACCGAATTCCTCAATCTGCTGTCAGAAACTACCAGGCAAAACCTGCAGAGTTAAAAGAACATACATCTCTCTGTAGCTCAGAAAGTAGCTCAGACAACATCTCTATACCAGTAGGAATATCCAGATAATTTAAGAGGCAGACTTTAAAAACAGAGTACTGCAGCTGCTGAACCCTTGAGTCAAGGACTGAACGACAGTTTTAAAGACTGCACCAAAAATGTACAGTTGACTAGAGACCTACAGGAAGGCTATGCTGATAATTGTTTAATATAAATGTTATACACAGTTGAATATAGAATCATAGACTATCCTGAGCTGGAAGGGACCCACAAGGATCATCAAGTCCATTCTCCCCCCTGCACAGGACCATCCCCAAGAGTCACACCATGGACTTGAGAGTATTGTCCACACTTGAGCTCTGCCAGGCTTGGTGCTGTGACCATTTCCCTGCAGTGCCTGTTCCAGTGCCCAACCGCCCTCTGGGTGAAGAATGTTTTCCTGATATCTAAATTACCCTTGACACAATTTCAGGCCATTCCCTTGGGTCCTCTTATTGGTCACCACAAAAAAGAGATCAGCACCTGCTCCTCCACTTCCATTTGTGAGGAAGTTGTAACNTCTCCCCCCTGCACAGGACCATCCCCAAGAGTCACACCATGGACTTGAGAGTATTGTCCACACTTGAGCTCTGCCAGGCTTGGTGCTGTGACGATTTCCCTGCAGTGCCTGTTCCAGTGCCCAACCGCCCTCTGGGGGAAGAATGTTTTCCTGATATCTAAATTCCCCTTGACACAATTTCAGGCCATTCCCTTGGGTCCTCTTATTGGTCACCACAAAAAAGAGATCAGCACCTGCTCCTCCACTTCCATTTGTGAGGAAGTTGTAACTGCAATGAAATCCCCCCTCAGTCTCCTCCAGGCTGAACAGACCAAGTGCCCTCAGCCACTCTTCTTAAGGCCTCCCCTCCAGATCCCTTTTGACACTCTCTAATGGTTTCCTGTCTTTTTTATATTGTGGCACCCAGAGCTGCCCCCAGCCCTGCAGGTGAGGCTGCCCCAGCTCAGAGCAGAGCAGGACAATCCCTCCCTTGCCTGCCTGGTGATGCTGTGCCTGATGCCCCCCAGGACAGGGCTGGCCCTCCTGGCTGCCAGGGCACTGCTGGCTCATGTTTAACTTGCCATTGACCAGGACCCCCAGGTCCCTTTCTGTGTCACTGCTCTCCAGACTCCCATTCCCCAGTCTGTCTGTACGTCCCAGGTTGCTTCATCCCAGGTGCAGAATCTGACATTTTTCTGTGTCAAACTTGATACTGTTGGTGATTGCTCAGCCCTTTAATTTGTCAAGGTCTCTCTGCAAGACCTCTCTGCCCTTGAGGGAATCAACAGCTCCTCCCCTGAGTATTCCTTCCAGTCCTGCATTCAAGTGGTTTATGAAGATGTTGAAGAGCACAGGCCCTAAAATTGTGCTAGCTTTATTAGCTATACCCTGAACTGATGGGACACAAACTCCAGCTGATGCTCATGTTCAAGTACATTGGTGAGAATTGTACCTGCTCTAGTACCTGCCACTCAGCCTCAAAGGCAGCTCATTGGTCAACTGACTGAAAAGTGGCAACCAGTGCCCATAACCTCTCATCTTGTTCTTTACCTGTTTTCCCAGATTACATTAAACATGCTACTCAGCTTTGTAGACAGCTAATTCTCTATAACATCTCCTATTTCAGTTAACTCTAGGCACAAAGAAATACCTTCCTCTGTGCCCTCTTTGTTAACCAAAAAGGAAGAGTGGGAATAAATTATTTTTTATATTGAAATCACATCTGAGACACTAGAGACTTTTGTACCATTCACAAGGAAATGGACAGCTTAGGCAGTTTGCCCATGGTCCAAAATCCAGTATAGCAGACACCTGACTGGAGGCTGTGACCCCCAGATACCATCATTATTCCAGTAACTAACAATCATTCCAGGTTTCAGCACTGACTTCCTCTTACCTGCAAATGCTTCCAATATAAAGGCAAAGTCTTTACTAAGTCTAGCAATGAACTTTAGTCTCTCACATAATTTTGAGCTTTTACAGTCAGTTGTGCTGACTCTTCATATGTCCTAGAAAGGCAAGATGGAGAAGAACAAAGTTATCCTATGTTCACCTCTTATCAAACTATGAACTTAAAACACAGCAATGGCTGGATCATGAACCTGAAACCAAAATAGCAGGTCTCCAAAAACCAGGGAAAATCTTCATAGACACTTTCATGCCTTTTATCTAGCTTGATAACAAAACTAGTTTGTGACTTATAAATTGCTCTGACACAACCAGGACAGTTTGTTGCCTCACTTTTCTAGTTGTTGAAAATAGGATTTATGTAGTTCTTTAGTCACAATCTTAGTAAAAAGCCTTGTGACAATGACTGTTCAAGTTCTTCAAAGTCAGCTAAACCTTGCAATAAGAGCTAAGCAAAAAGTTTTTTTTAGGGCTGCAGATGGCAAAATTTTCTAATTCACCCAGTCTTCACTTTAATAGAAAGCTTTAAAGCAGCTTTTTTATTTCCTAAGGTTTCTTAAAAAGTGTTTTAATAAACGCTTTTCAGTTGGGAATCTTTTCATCTTCCTTATATCGTTAGAAATTATCAACCTTAGCTTCTCTCAAAAATCTTCATTAAGTCTCACGATTATTTCTAGCTTGGACCTCTCTTTCACATTTAGTGCTCTTAATCTTTGATTCCACAGAGACTAGCTTTGAGGATTTTTTTTTCTCAATTTTGGGTCACACCAGGACTACTTCTGTGAAATTCAATTAGAACCTTATAACAGGTCCCTATAAATTTCATCACTTCAAAAAACAAACAGTAAGATCTTGAAAGAAGCACTCTGTGACTGCCAGAAGGCGTTTATTAGCACTTTGTCAGAAAAGTGTATTTGTTTTGGGTAGATCAATCAATTCTACTTCAAATGACAAGTCCTTGAGCTCTGAATAGTGTGGACCTATATAAATATTCAGATTTTATTAAAAAAAAAAATAAAACACACTTCATCTTAGCATGAAATACTAGCGAATGAGCTAACTATTAAGTGCAAAATTATTGCTTCAGAACATTTACTTTTACCTTCAACTTTAGATAAAGGCTTGTTCTGAGAACATTTACTTTGTCACCTTGATCTGGGCCACCAGAATAGCCATTAAGGCTTAGCAAATGATTGCTTTTCCTTTCTCAAGTCATCATTTCCCAAGCATATCTTTTCAAGCTACAGAAATCAGACTGATTTGACACATTTAAGGCATGCCTGCATTAGGAGAATGTACAACAAAATAATCGTATCAATGTCATTTCAGATTTCCAGCATCTGAAGCCCCACGTTGCAACCACACAGAGCATCTACTCTGGGAGATTTCAGAGATGTCACTAATCACACTGGTGAAAATTTCACCTCAACAGCTCCACTGCTATGCAGTAGGTCATCTTGAGATTTTTTTCTTGATGTCCAAACTGCCCAAAGGTGAGAAAGAGGCAGTCAGAGAAAGATTTTTAAACACAACCAACAATCTAAATTAGTCGTGAGAAAAAAACAGCAAAGTTGCAGTGAAAAATTTACCAGCAAGTTTCAAATATAATATTTTTACCATTTGGGCTAGATGTTTCTCTTAACTGCAGATGTCTGTTGGATAATTGCATTTTTGTCTCCCAAATTGTAAAGCATGAACAGTTTCAGCAAACAAGATCATATTGTCTTGATAGTTGTTAAAGCATTTATTCAGGTTATGGCAAAAGTTTTCCTGCAAATTAGAACAGAGTTGAATCCAAGTTGCCTGAAACCAAACCATTCTGCAGAATGCCTTACTTCTTGTCCCTTGCATACTTTATGTGCACTATTAGACACTCAAGAGAAAAATAATTTCAATGCTATTTACTAATGTATTGGGTTACCATGGTTGTTGTAGTGGGGGAGATACAGGGGTGGCTTCTGGAAAAGAGCCAATTCCTGGCAGCTCCAAAGATGGATGTGCTGCTGGCCAAGGCTGGGCCAATGGTGGGAATGCCTCTGTGATAATGTATTTAAGGAGGAAAAAAAATTATTGTGCATATGTAATTGTGGCCAGAGTGGAGTGAGAACATGTGAGAGGAACAGCCCTGCAGACACCAAGGTCATGGAGAAGGAGGGGCAGAAGATGCTTCAGGCACTGGAGCTGGGATTCCCCTGCAGCCCATGGTGAAGCAGCTGTGCCCCAGAGTCCATGAGTTATGCAGAGATCCACTCATAGCCCATGCAGGAGCTCCACACCAGAGCAGGTGGATGCCTGAGAGGAGGCTGTGAACCCACAGGAGACCCATGCTGGAGCAGGTCTCCTGGCAGGACTTGTGACCCCATGGGGGACCCAGGCTGGAGCAGCCTGTGCCTGAAGGAAAGCACCCTGTGGAAGAGGGACCCACACTGGAGCAATCTGTGCAGAACTGTTGTCCATGAGATGGACTCACATTGGAGAAGTTCATGGAGAACTGTCTCCCATGGGAGGGACCCCACTCTGGAGCAGGGGAACGCCTCCTCCCTGAGCAGCAACAGGAACAGCTGTGTGATGGACTAACTGTAATCACTATTCCTCATCTCCCTGCTCTGATTTTATTAGTAATAATTCAACTGGTATCCACAGCTGTAGTCTGTTTTTCCTGTGATGGTATTTGATGAGTGATCTCTCCCATTCTGTGTATCAATTCATGAACTCTACATTTTGTCTTCCTGTTCAGTTGCAGAGGGGAGTGATAGAATGGCTTTGCCAAGAGCCTGGTCTCCAGCCAGGGTAAACACCCACTACAATTATGAAACCCAAAAACTATTGGATTATGGTAAACTATGTACCAAAAAAAAAAAATCCAACAGGAGTAACAAATAATATATATATATGTAAATTATTAAGGCAATCATTCATTCCATGGGAGACCCCATTAAACTTTCTACCTGTTTCAGGCATGACAAAAGGAAGAGTAGAATTTAGGTTGTCATCATCTAATAATAGCTTTTAAATATTTATCACCAGCATACAGATACATATCACCAGAAAACACATTTTGGCCTTAATACCTCACTAAGTGAAAGTTGCTTTGAAACTTTTAGGCTAGTATACCAAAAAAACCCTCAACAAACAACCCCCAAAAATCTAAAAATTGTCAGTTTCAAAAAGTGACATTTAAAATAAGGGGAGCCTGTCAAAAAATTCCCAAGGAATTTTATCTTCTGAACTGTTTTACACCAGCATAATTCTCAGTTCTCATTTTCACTTTTAGGCTCTAAGTCAGCTGACTTGAGCTGCACTCAAGTGACTGAGGACATGAGAGAGTTCGAGTATTATAATCATCATTCAAGAGTTCTGACTACATATAAGTGTTTTAAAGTTGGGTGAATAGAGGGAGTATAATTATCCAGCCCTGCCATCCAATGTATGTTTAACATTTTCAGTAATATTCAAAGAACATGCATTTTCTAATCCAGTGTCTTTTACTGAATGTCTTCAGGCCCATGCATATAAGGACTCAATATTTACTAAAATTAATAGGAGTTTTTAACCTGCCTAAAAACTCAATAACTGATGAGCTGGATTATTTTCCACAATGATTTGCCTAAGAAAAGAGCAAACGAGTAGAAGAGAAAGTTTAAACTCAAAAAATCAGTCTCTGGGGGACACTCTTCCAATCATTCATCCACAAGCTTTCACTTTAAAATTCTCAAATTCCCTGTTGTGTGGAACTCTGCAGAGAAATCTGTCAAGAGTTACTTCATAAAATATCTAGAGTTATTCTAGAGAGCTCTGTTGAAAGAAAATAAAATTAATCTTTACTGAAAAGGGCATGAGAGTCTTACAGTTCACACATCTCTGCTTCAGCATTCATTTTCTCTTTCTATTGAGATACATCTGACTTTTTTATTATCAGCATTTGTTTCTATTTTTATTACTGATAACATTATATTTGTACTGGTTTCCTAAGTACAGTATAAAATATGAATTGTTTACACAGTCACCGTTCAGATTGTCATTACTTTCCTTCTCACCTTCATGTCGTCACAGACATCTCACCTTCCTTGCTAACTTGATGTTGATTTAGTGACTTGACTTGCTCACAACAATAATGCCTCTGTCTTTCAAGCTGCTTAATGTAATTGTATTAAGAATATCTGAAGTGACTGTGCAAGCAAATTAGAATTACTATTAGAATTTTTATGATAAAAAATTATTACAGGAGTTCAAATGCCAAATCAATGAATAATTTAATGTTATGTAGCCCCCAAATTGCAAGTAGTTATGTTAAATAGAGCAGCTAAGAATTAAGTTTAACTGTGTTTTTCACAGGGCTTCAACAGAAAATTCACAAAATTCCAAGCCTCTGATGCAAATGCCAGAATACACATTGCAAACTCATCAAATCAATTGGAGACCTTCTCGAGGAAAATTACCTGGAAGGAAAATAATTCTGACATTTTAACCAAAATAGCCAAACTGACTGTCATCCTGGCAATGGTAACAGAAAATGTCTCAATCCGGACTGAGTTTCCCAAAGACATCTATCAAAACTTCCTTCTGGTTGGCCCTGACAGCCTCACCTCCATTTTTACCAACTAACTAAAAACTAACTTCTTGACATCCCCCAGTACTCCAACAAGAAATCAGATGTCTCCGACAAACATAACTTTATGTTTAACATATACATAACTTTTACAATAGAAACATTCATTAGTCAAGAAATGAAAATGGAGTTTTACAGACAGTATTCATCTATCCATTCCTAAGGTGTATATATTTATGACACAGCCAGAGAAGATGCAAATATTTTGTTTCCCAAATTAACATGTTAAGATTTAGCTACCTCACGTCACTGCTTAAGTGAACATCTACATAGTAAGGTGTACATGCGTAATGAGTCCAGAAGCAATTCTAAGGGTGATGAAGTTACTCCCATGTTTAAAATCAAGTGAATGTATAACACCAGGTGTTATAGTCAAATACAGGAAAAATATAAGCCCACAGTATATGACATTTATTCCTCTACGTGTGCATACCTGAAATTTCATTGTCAACAGACATTTCTAATTTGTCTGTTACACTACAAGAGGAGAACTCTTCTTAGAGTTCTTTTTTCCTGTCATTGTGCATTAAAAGAGGGCCAAAAATAGTCTTGCAAATAGATTTGTAGACTGCTAAAATATAATTATTTTATTGTAACTGATTATGTCTGGTTTTCCATGTAATGCTTACCATCCAAAAGTTTACCTCTTTCATTGAAGAATCAAATTTATTTTGCCATTAGCTGGACCTACCACACAAACATGTTTATGATGCTGTAAAAAACATTTGAAAACTTGAGATACAGGGTTAAGTATGGCATAAAATTGATCACATGTTATTTCCATCCCAGTTTGTACCGCCTTGCCTAGTGGCAGATATCAACCTAAGTGAAGCTTGTTTCCAGTCACTATATACCTATGCCAGAATTTAAAGAACAGTCTGAAAGAGGAAAAAGGATGAACAGAAAGGGTATAAAAATAATGTATAGCAATTAATGTGTATACACTATTAACAGTCATTTCTTCCTGGGCAGTATTTTTTGACTTGCCTTCCAAATCACTGATCATTTTGTCAACAATTCTACATTGTCATGGGGGAGTGCTGGAATGGTGAAAACACAGGGAAAAAGGACAATATAGAAATAGAAATAATAGAGACATTTAAAGAAGCTAAATTTAGAGAAAAACTTCTCTATGATCTTGTGGCATTATTTGCTTAGAATTCTTATGAGGAAGTCTGAGACATCTGTATTCAGATAATCCACATTGCAAGTGAAGTCAGGAAAACAAAGATGACTAAAACATTTAAATGCAGAGCTACTTCCTATAAGACATGCAAATCACATTCTGATTCCATAAAAATTTCCTCTCCCTCAGCCTTCATTGTGCCATTATTAAAAACAATACTCACACACAAAAAAGCACAGTGTTTCTTAAGGTTCCCTGCGGATTTGGATAAAAAGGGCAAAGCTCTTTAGTTTACAGAGAAAAATAGCAGAGTTGAGTGTTCTCTGTTACTGAATCTGAAATACATCATTTGTAACAGAAGGGAACTCAGCAAAAAAACTTGAATCAAGATTCCAGAAGTAAGCATAATATAGCATATGTGACAGAGGAGACAAAGACATCAAAGAAGGCTTCAAGCATCAGCACTTTATTGTCGTCCTACAACCTTCTATATTCTTCATCTTACATGCATTTCACCTGTGTGTCCCCTCTCCCCTACTGTGACTGGTCAGTACACCTCAGCATTCCATGTTTCCTTGCCTTCAATACTGTTCACCTGTCCTACACAGCTGTAGCCCATTAGGGATGAGGCTCAGCCACAGTCCCATTCCCAATTCCACAAACTGTGTGCCTACACATAGCATATTTTAGAAGCTGAATTCTATTTATAGATTATGTAACATTGGATTTTAGAGTTTTAGACCTAAGTCCTATCTCTCCTGAATGCCTACAATCCTGATATAGAACTAATGTAGCTGAATTGGTGTACCTGAAAAAATGCCTCCCTTTGCTGTTACAGCTGCAGTGTATCAATACCCAAGTGTGTACAGAAAGCTTGCAATGTTTTAATGACATAAGTGAAGCTTCCTAGTTACTTCAAACAAGTGAAAGGGAAAGATTTTGCTGTACTGTCCCTAACACATAAAACTACAACAGAATAAAGTCCTAATCTAATTTGGAATCCTGGGAAGGCTGTGGTGACTTGATGCCAGCTAGTAGCCAAGAACCCACAGGGCTACTTACTCCTTCTCCTCCCCCAAGAGAGGCAGAGGAGAAAATAAGAACAACAACAGAGAAAACTTGCGGGTTCGGGAAAAAAAAATACAAAGAAATCACTGACCAATTATTGTTACAGGTAAAACAGACTTGGAAAATTTAACTTAATTTTAAGCATTTAGTTATTGACTTGGGTATTGGGAAACAAAATAGTAAACATTTAAAGACTTGGGGGAAATACCTTTCTTCTCCATTTCCCAGGCTCAGCTTCACTACAGTCACCTACTCTCTTCCCCACTTGCTCATGCTCCATGTTATTGGCACCGGCTACATTCAGTCCCTTTTGTGAGGCAGCACACACCTCAGGAGGGTAGGGTGAGGGTTTAGTGGTTTCCTTCAGCCTCTCTTTGTTTCTCACTCTTTTCTTTCATTGCTACTTGCAAGTAATTTCCTCTTCTCTGGCATGGGCTGCCCACAAGGTTCCTTCTGGGATGTACCTCTTCTGGGAAGCACCTCCTACTGCTCTGTCCTTGGTTAGCTCTTTTTTCTCCTATGTCCTGACAGGGAGAAGGAGAGGGGGAAGTAATTACACTCTTTTATATCATTCATAGACTTTTGTAAATGCAAACTGAGAAACCTATTACAAACTACAGATTCAGTATTCACTTTTCTGAGCAGAAATATGTTCCTGACTCTGCAGATGTGCTACATCTACACACGTTGTTGATGCCTCCAGGGACAGTGATTCCCTTGGTAGACTATTCCAATGCTTGACAACCCTTTCAGTTAAGAAATTTTTCTTAATACCTGTCTAACCATCCATTGGTGCAACCTGAAGCCATTTCCTCTCATCCTGTCATTAGTTATGTGGGAGAAGAGACTGACTCCCACCTTGCAACAACCTCCCTTCAGGTAGTTGTAGAGAGTGATAAGGTTTCTCATGAACCTCCTTTTCTCCAGGCTGAACAACTCCAGATCCCTCAGACATTACACATGACATGTGCTCTAGATCCTTCACATATCTCAAGTGTATTCTCCTTAATGGCATTCAAAAGATGTGTTCAGATGATGACACACCAACTCAAATATCTATTTGTTTTATTTGGACTTTTTCAGAAAACTAGCAAAGATGGTGCCATAGCTCTGAATTTCAAGGTTTACCAAATTCAAGTTGAAAGCAAAATGAAAGCCAAATGGGATGAATACAAGAGAAATAGGTAAAAGCAAGAGCATAAATCTTTATGGAATATTGTTACTTGTTAAATTTTAGTCCTCATTAAATACAATTTAAAAATCCTAATATATGTATTTTT
>VXBI01013078.1:0-78398 GCA_013397375.1 Toxostoma redivivum
TAATAAATAATAAATAATAAATACAAAAGCCAATCACATTATTGGGACAGCTCTAGAGGCAGGGAAATGACAAAGTTTTGAAATCAGAACTACCCCAGCAGGTCACTGAATTTTTGACCCTGACTTCAAACAAAAAGGATTTCTCCAAATAGGAAAGAGGAGCAACACAACTGGTGAGGAAGTGACTCCAGCTTTCTTTTCCAAGGGAATTTTATGTGCTCTAGAACAATCAATCTGAAAAAATCAATCTGAAAAAGCTCTTTGGTGACTGAATTTATTTGGCCCTTCTGCAGCAAGGTGCAAGGAC
This sequence comes from Toxostoma redivivum, assembly GCA_013397375.1. Classification (NCBI taxonomy): domain Eukaryota; kingdom Metazoa; phylum Chordata; class Aves; order Passeriformes; family Mimidae; genus Toxostoma; species Toxostoma redivivum. The sequence continues at coordinate 308 of VXBI01013078.1, forward strand.
TGAGCAGGTCACCAACACCTCAATAGGTCAGGAGTGTTTCCTACAAGAATTCCCACAGATTCAAAGATGTGAATAAAAGCTCCAGCACTGGATTCCCCATGGAGTGGGAAATCTTGGGAAAGTGGAATTCTGCAGTCACAACATTTCCAGAGCTGACTCAGCTCCTTGCATGAACCCTGAGCACACAGAGCTTCTTGATGATTCCTACCCCAACATATGGACTTGGGAAGCACAAAGCAACTGAAGACAGAGTTGTTTAAACTTTCCTGATGGTATTTAGAAAGAGACAGCTCTAAAAAAAAAAATCCAGGATTTTCAGTTTAAAGAGTGAACTCACAACGTGGCAGTTTAATCGGGGGAGAAAAGAGGCACGAGTTCAAGGAAAAGAAAATTATTCACTTCCCTGTTAATGTCAGATCCTGCAATTTCCAGTGGGCTCTGTGTCTGCACAGAATTATTGGAGAAGCCAGCCAAGCATGAGCTGCTGAGGCAGGGATGAGGAAATGCAGCTCCAATTAAGAGAGGGGTGTTATTCTTGTTCCATCAAGTCACCCTGCACTAATCAATATTATTGACTGGGATGAACTCCACAGCGAGGAATAAAACAATCTGTCTGATCTGCTGGGCCAGATGATGATGGATTTGAGGAAACAGAACCCTGGCACGGAGAGAAAAATGTGCTTTTACATCTCCTTGGCTCTCAGCCTTCCATCAGTAATCGTGGGTGCTCTGCAGGTAGGTGCAGGCTATGGGGTGGGGAGGAAGGAATTTTGTTTGTATTTAAATATTTTACCCCAAAAAAGATGCTGAGGTGTAAATTTTATTCCTGGTGGTGCTTTGGACATCCCAACTACACAGCAGTGCAATTTTAATGCCACTGCTCCTCCCACCTTCACTGCTCTAAACACTGGAGTTTTGTTGTGGAAGAAACTGGAGAAAATCCCCAAATGGGGAGTGAAGGATTCTTTCCCTGTGAACTGGAGATCTCCCCTTGGGACTCTCTGACTGTATCAAGGTGTGAAATGTGTCATTTACAGGGACCAGCCATGATTTCTCCACTGTAGCCAATTCCCTGTGCTGGAGAGCCACCAACACCTCCATAAAAATACATCAGGAATATTCCTTCATCCTGACTGATTGTACCAAGAGCATTTCCTGCAGGGAGGTGAATGATTCTTCATCCAAATAACCCAAAACTGGCAACTCTGCAGGAAACAGGGAGTGGAGAACCCCAGAATGGTTTGAGTGGGAAGGAACCTCAAAAATCACCAAATTCCAGCCCCTGCATGGGCAGGGACACCTTCCATGGACCAGGCTGCAGAGGAAGGAAGGTCCTGACATGTGGGAGAGAATCCAGAGGAATCCATGGAGCTGCTGCAGGGCTGGAGCCAGGCTGGGAGAGCTGGGGGTGCTCACCTGGAGAAGGGAAGGATCCAGGGAGAGCTTCCAGCACATTCCAGGAGAGCTGGAGAGGGACTGGGGACAAGGGACAGAGGGACAGCACACAGGGAATGGCTTCAGACTGGGAAAAAAGGGGAGATTTGGGAATTAGGAATTGCTGGCTGGGCTGGAATTGCCAGGGAATCCCTGGAATGGACAGGCCAGGCTGGCCATTGGGGCTTGGAGCAGCCTGGGATAGTTGGAGGTGTCTCTGCCATGGGATTGGAACTGGATGAGCTTTAAGGTCCCTTCCAACCCAAACCATTCCATAATTCCATGAGGAGTGGAAATAATGCCTTTTTTTTTTTTTCTCTCTTTAACAATGACCAGCAGAGATCCAATTTGGAGCCTCCCAAACCAGAGCTGAGCTGGCAAATTCTGCACTGCTGGTGTGTCCAGGAAAATATCCCAAACTTCCCCATCTCCCTCGTTGTTGTAGCAGCTTCCTCTCAGCAGCTCAGTCTGCTGGTTTAATCTGCCTGGTAATAAAATATGAAGAACAAAAGAAAAATAAAGAAAACTTGGAGATGAAGTGAAATTTGTCAGAGAGTTAATGACACCCTCCTGCCGTGCTGGCAATGAAGTGTGCCCACCTGAATGTCACTGCAAGTGGTGACAGAGACAGGGCCATTAGTGACAGAGCTCGATGTGTCTGAAATGGAGCCTAAAATGTCAGACTTCAGCATGAAAAAGGAGATGAGCAGGGAAACTGGAACCTCTGCAGGTGCTGAAAGTCAGAACAAACATTAGGAGAGTTTGAATTTTCCATTCTGCTTGGTTAAAATTTAAATGTTTGCAGGGATATCTTTCATGTTCACAGAAAATGTCAGAGAACCCCAGAGTGGGAAGGGACCTTGAGGATCACCCAGTGCCACCCCTGCCATGGCAGGGACACCTCCTACTGTCCCAGGTGCTCCAAACCCCAATGTCCAACCTGGCCTGGGACATTCCAGGGATTCCCTGGCAATTCCAACCCAGCCAACAATTCCTTCCCCAATCCCCCCTTTCCCAGTCTGAAGCCATTCCCTGTGTCCTGTCCCTCTGTCCCTTGTCCCCAGTCCCTCTCCAGCTCTCCTGGAGCCCCTCCAGGCCCTGGAATGTGCTGGAAGCTCTCCCTGGATCCTTCCCCTCTCCAGGTGAGCACCCCCAGCTCTCCCAGCCTGGCTCCATGGCAGAGGGAAGGGTGGAACTGGATGATCTTTGAAGTCCATTCCCACTCAAACCATTTTAGGATTTTATTCTCTCATTCTTCCAATGTTCTAAGGAGGAATCACGCATTTCTCTTTGTCTTTATCTGTTCCTTGAGAGACCTGAGCACTTCAGAGAAGAGCTCAGCCCCTTGAAAGATTTGCTGAGCAGGTTTTAAAATTCATTGCAAGTAATGAAGTAATTTCTTTTTAACAATGTCCTGAGAAAAGCTCTCCCTGTCTCTCACACAAGAGTGAAAAAAGGGTGAAATTTTTTATGCTGTCACTTGAGGAGCCATCAGACATTACCTCATTGTTTCAGAGTTTTACCTGTCTAAATGCATTTTATCCTCAGTCCTGCCACATTTTCACTCCTACCAGTCACAGAAACTTTTCAGACACAAAATTATTTGCCTGGTAAGTAAATCCCTTCCCAAAACATCCAAGAAATATTCATTTGGGATCAATGGAAACAGCAACACCCCAAGATCATGAGGAGCACAGGGAAACTTCAGCTCCGCTCTGTTCCCATCCCTGTGGTAGCACAGCACAGGTTCATTGATCTCTCTGCAATGCACAATTCACCCAAACAGGTTCCAGGCATGGAATGAAGAATTCCTGGGCCCTTTTCCATGATCAGAGCACCTTTCCTAGGGAGCCACTCGGTGTTAATCTATGCAGAACAGAGGAATAAAGAAGAATAAAGGGTGAGGCTTGGAAGCAATAATTGAGCAACCAACACATCCTGCAGATCCCAGCAGCTCCTCCACTCTGAGGGGCAGCACAAGCTGAGAGCAGGAAAGGAACCAGTTCCCATGGCATGCTGCTTCCCAAAAATTCCTGATTGTGTGGGAATCCACATTACAGTTATTGCCTGCACATCGTCCTCAAGGCATGGAAATTCAAATTTCATTCCACGTGAAAGGGAGGAAAGCAAAAGATGCCTGGAGAGAGGGAAGCAGGTGATCATAAAACAGCTCAGCAGAGAAGGGATTGAGCTGTGAACAGCAGCTGTGGAGTTTCAGAATGGAAATCTCCTGTGTTTCCATATTTCTGTAGGCTAGACCCCCCAAATAAATCTCAGAATGATTGGGGTTGGAAGTTCCAACCCCCTTGCCATGGGCAGGGACACCTCCCACTGCCCCAGGGTGCTCCAAGCTCCATCCTTGGACATTCCAGGGATCCAGGATCCTCTGGCAATTCCAGCCCAGCCAGCAATTCCTTTCCCAATCTCCCCTTTCCCAATCTGAAGCCATTCCCTGTGTGCTGTCCCTCTGTCCCTTGTCCCCAGTCCCTCTCCAGCTCTCCTGGAGCCCCTCCAGGCCCTGGAATGTGCTGGAAGCTCTCCCTGGATCCTTCCCTTCTCCAGGCTGGCAATTCCCAGCTCTCCCAGCCTGGCTCCATGAACCACACAGGTCAGGATCCTGATTCTCCTGCACTGATTCTCAGCACTGATTCACTGCACTGCCACTCACACATTTCAATTCTTTTCACATGGAACCAGACAACATTTTTTCTATCATCTCTCAAATTCTTTTGCATGTCTTGAATCTTCAAACTTCATTTCTTTAAGAAAATCCCAGAATGGTTTGGGTTGGAAAGGACCTTAAAACCCACCCAGTGCCACCCCTGCCATGGGCAGGGACACCTCCCACCATCCCAGGGTGCTCCAAGCTCCATCCAGCCTGGCCTTGGACACTTCCAGGGGCACTTTGGGGACTATTTCAGGCACATTTTTTCTGTCTGTTCTGCAATGATGACTTTTATTCCCTCTCCACCCCAAAGTGGCAGTGAGTGACCCCTGCTCTGACCCAGCACTGGGGCTCCCATTCCCTCTCCTGGAATAGGAGATGCACCTGATAAAAAAATCCACCTGATAAAAAAATCCACCTGATCGAGATAGACAAGAATGAGCTCCAGCCAATACTTGATTACTTCCTTGCTCGAGGGGAGAAGCAATTGAGCAGAGGTTTCTGTCAGAGGAAAGATTTCTTGTCTGCTCCTCTTAATCACCTGCTCTTCTTTTAATCATGGCAGGTGGGAATTTATACATCAGACCATCAGGAATAAGGGGCTGATGGTTAAAAACACACTGCACCCACATTTTCCCCAAATCAGCAGAGATCAGAGTGATGATGGAATTGCAGAAGACCCAAAATTGAGGGGAATTAAGTGGTAACTACTTGTAAAGCACTGGCTGCTGTCAGAGCTGGGGTGAGGAAGGGAGCTGGGAGATGATTGAGTGACTCCAGGAGCTGCTCCCAGCTTCCAGTGCCTTGTCACCAGCCTCAGCAGGGCACAGGGGACACCAAACGGGCCCAGCCGAGGGCAGGAGCAGCCTAAAGCCACAGCACTTCCTGCTGACATCTCCCCGGTCACTCTGGAAAACATTTAAGCTCACCCTGAATACATTATAGAAGTTAATCCCATTTTAGTGATAAATTCCCAGCCATGCTCCCAAAAGCAGTGTTTGGGGTGATGGTCCCCAGGGTGCAGGGCAGGTCCCAACCTCAAATCTTTCAGGGAAACACTAAAAATGTTGGGAAGAAATTAAGGGATGGTCAAACCAAGTAAAGTCTAATGGGTGAACATTCACAAATCCCTTAGAGGTAGAAAAATGGGAAAGGAGTGGAAAGGGATTGGGATAAAATGTTCCAGGGCTTGAGCCCCTCTGCTCTGGAGCCAGGCTGGGAGAGCTGGGGGTGCTCACCTGGAGAAGGGAAGGATCCAGGGAGAGCTTCCAGCACATTCCAGGAGAGCTGGAGAGGGACTGGGGACAAGGGACAGAGGGACAGCACACAGGGAATGGCTTCAGATTGGGAAAGGGGAGATTTGGGAAGGAATTCCTGGCTGGGCTGGAATTGCCAGAGCAGCTGTGGCTGCCCCTGGATCCCTGGAATGTCCCAGGCCAGGCTGGACACTGGGGTTTGGATCACCCTAGGATGGTGGGAGGTGTCCCTGCCATGGCAGAGGTGGCCCTGGATGGGCTTTGAGGTCCCTTCCAACCCAGACCATTCTGGGATTCTGAGCAGAGCTGGAGTTGCTGTTTTGTTGCAGATCAAACTCTGCTCCAAACCTGAAGGAAAAGCGATTTCCCAGAGCAGGAGAGGCAGATCTGGATTCCAGGCACAGCCCTGCCGTGGCCTCTCTGACCCTGATCAGGCTTCTGCATTTCAGTTCCCCAAAAGGGGAATTGAGATTGTGGCTTCAGCCTTCCCCTGGCAGAGCTGTTACGAGAAATGTCAGAAAAAAGGCACCAACGTTTTATTCACTGTTTTAAATTCATGCTTTGACTCCACCTTTACATTGTTCTGTGTTCAGTGTCCCAAACTGACCAACAATCCCAAAATTCCAGCCTGAAACAGCTTCTCCAAGCCTGTTCCTGTGGCACAGCCCAGGATTCGGTGCCTGGTTTGGATGCAGCCCCCCAGCCCCTGCTCTGCCATATTGCTGTGCTGATGCTCCCAATCCCTCCCTGCTCCCCTATCCTGCCTTGTCTGAGATCCAACACCATATGCATTTAAATAAGTTGCTCTTTAATGTTTCAAAACCTGATTTATTAGTTGCTCACACTCCATCTGCCTTGAAAAACGGCGCCGTGCCTCGGCTTTCACAGCCTGCACAAAAGGTTGGGGTTCAATTTGAGGCTCCTTTATCATTTGATCACCGTGTCAGCCACATATGTAAAGTCTCCTTCCAGCTACAGAAATTGTTTAAAATGCATATTTCTCCTCTTTTTCTTGTTGTGTTTTTTTTTTCCCCTCCCTCCTCTCCCCCAGGCCACACGACTGAGCAGCAGGCACTTTGATTAATGGATTTGTCAACTTGCATATTTAAGATTTTGTTGGTTTGCCTAAAACTCCCTGTGTACAGATCTGAGCTCTTCCAAAGCATGGCTGCAGCACAATTCCTTATCCCGAGCTGGAAAAGGAACTGGAGCTAATGAGCTGTGATTACTCACACCCTGCATCCACTGTTACACTGCTCTCTGCTCAGAGCTTTCTCCCTTTATCTTATCTCCTGTAGCAGCAAATGGCTCCTACCTGAATTTTTTATATCCCTGACATGTTTTCTATTCAGTTTTAATGTCAGAAAGAAAAAAAAAAAAAAAAACAACCCACCGTGAGGTAACAAAAAGCAAGTGAAATAGAGTAAGATATTTCCTGACACAGTGTCATTTGCTGGTTTATTTTCTTACAAGCTGTTTAACTCTAAAATTCCTGTTTCATCTTTTTTTAAAAAAAAGAATATTTAGAAGCTCCAAGACATTTTAGACAAAGGAATTGGCTGGAATTACAGAAGGACAAAATTATTTGGGTGGGTTAGAGACCTTAAAGATTGTTCAGTTTTAATGGGCAGGGACACTTCCACTGTCCCAGGTGCTCCAAACCCCAATGTCCAACCTGGCCCTGGACATTCCAGGGATCCAGGGGCAGCCACAGCTGCTCTGGGAATTCCTTCCCAAGATCCCATCCATCCCTCTGGCAGTTTAAAACCATTCCCTGTGTCCTGTCCCTCCATGCCTTGTCCAGGTGAAAAATGAAACACTGTATGGTTTTCTGGAAGAAGCAGACATGGAATTATGGAATTATTAAGGTTGGAAGAGATCTCTGTGATCACTGAGTCCAACCAAGAGGTGTTAAGATGTTTCAGTTTTTGCCATGATGGTAAAAGAGGATTTTTGAGGCTGGCACACAGCTGGGACCCAGCAGCAAAGCTGTCCTGGGCTTATTTTCCATGTATTAATGAAGGAGTGGGTTCTAATGAAGATAAATTCACCCATCTTTTGACAAGCCTTGAGAAGGTTACAAAGCTGGCAGGTAAAACAAGGCAGAATAAATCCTCCTGGGTGAGGAGATGCCTCCATAAATTCACACCAACAAAGAAACCTCCTGGCTCCTCATCTGCACCTCCATGGCTGGGAATAAATTCATTTTCCAGCAATATGCACAATGATCCCCAGTAATAACTCAGCTTTTCCCCCTGGGAATGGCCAAGGAACTGCTCAAAAAGCACAGAGCCTGCATGGGCAGGGGTGGGAGCTGTCAGGCAGCATCCTTCACCCTGTTCATCCATAATCTCCTTCCCCACCTCCTCATCCCCCTCTGCTTTGTTTGGCCAAGAATTCAATCAAAGATGAATTAAGACTTGAGGAAACAACCCCCACTGTGGCCCTGGTAATTTGTGAGCTCTGTGTTAATTTTGTTACAGCTTTTATTTCTTGCATTTTCATGCAGAGTTGCTGCCCCTGAGACTGTCACTGATATTGGCACCAAACCCCAGGGGCTGCAACCAAACTCAAATGCCAATAAAGAGGAGGGGACTGAGCCCTCAGAGACGTCAGAAATTGCAGGAAAACAGCCAGAACTTTAATCACAGCTCTTTCAAACGCAGCCAGGGATTTAGAAACGCTGTTATTGTAGGATATGACCCTAATTCAGTGTTAATCAAAGCCACTGGTGGCACAAGAATAACCTGGTGATTTAATAAAACACCATTTCACAGCAGCCACTGTGTCAGGATCAGGATGTTTCCAATATCACAAATTCCAGGGAGAAGGCTGACCAGCCTTTTCCATATGTTTCTGTACATTTCTATCACCAGGAAATTTGACATTTCCCCTAAATAACAACCAAGAACTCTGTTTTATAGAAAAATCTCAATTGATTTCTTTATTTTTGTTTCCTTTTTAATAGTTTCTCCTGCTGCACAGGTTATCAAGCTGCCCCATCCCTGGGAGTGTCCAAAGCCAGGTTGGAACATCCTGGGACAGTGGAAAGTGTCCCTGCCCATGGCAGTGGTGGCCCTGGATCATCTTTAAAGATCCTTTTTCAACCCAAACCATTCTATCAATTTATGAAAAGCTCAGGAAGTACATGTGGGGAAAAAAAATCCAATTAGTACAAATTTTCTTATTTTTAATTTCAATTAAAAGCTTCAACAGTTAAAAGCTAAAGAAGCTAAACTTGAACATTTCAGCTTCACCCGAAAAAAGAATTAATTTGTGGTTTCTGCTGATTCAGCAGCTTCCAACTACAGGAACTGAGCAGCTGGGAAAGCCTGAAAGTCTGGAATCTTGATCTTATAATTTCAAAATGAAAGGAAATCTGTGCTCTCATGTTCAGCTGCAGGAAGCAGGAGCACCCACTGGTACAGGGCAAAAGCAGAAAGTCAACTTGACAGCAAGCAGATTGTTTGAAAAGAAGGGAGAGAGAAATGACACAACCCAAAGTTATTCTGACACCTCGGAGCACATACCAGGCTGTCCAAGCTGCAGCCTGAAAATCCAATGTTCCATCTTTAAAAGTAAATGGAAGTCATCCCTCAGTGGGGCAGAGTGAGGATTTCCCTGTGCTCTGCTCCTCACCCTTCAGCTTCAGCCACAAACTTGCTCTGAAATCCTCAGCTCAGCAAGGAAAACCAGAAATTGAAGAGGCTGAATCTGAGGGAGAGAGGATCCCAAGAGCTCTTCCCCTGCAAGGGCCACTCACAGCTCGGGAAAGCAAACAAATGGGACACAGGAAAAGGGAGGGGTTCTGTGGAGCAGCACTAGGGAATGAAAAGTCCCACAGCACAGCAGAAGCTGCAGAGTTCAAGTTTCTCACCTCCTCCTGAATTCTGAGGTTTGTATCAAACTCCCCTGCAAGGTGCTCATGGGCACTGAGGAATCAGGGAATCATTGATAATCTGAATATTCTGAGCTGGAAAGGATCCAGGGGCAGCCACAGCTGCTCTGGGAATCCCAGCCCAGCCAGGAATTCCTAATTCCCAAGATCCCACCCCAATCTCCCCTTTCCCAATNCTCTCACCCCCAGCCAGCTGCTGAAATAAAGTTCTTCCTCCATTTGCAAGAAAATATCCAGATTAAATATTAGGAGGAATCAAAATAAAGCTGTTGAATGTCGAAGTTGTCTTTGCAAACGAGCTGTGGATCTGCTGCTGGATCAAACCAACACTGAGAAATAAAAGAAACAATGGGATGGATTCCACTGATTGATGAATGGAAAAAGTTATTTGCCTTTACAAACAAACTGTAGGTTTGGTGAGAAATGGAACTGGATACTGAATGATGAAAGAAGCAATGGGGAAAACCATGAATTGAATAAGAATTAAAAATGAAAAGGGAGGGGAATCTCAGGTATGAGGGGTTTGGGAAGTCTGTGCCTCTCAGGTACCTCAGCCCATGGGGAAAGAGAGAGGGAAATTGGGATAAAAAGGAGGCTGAGTCCTCCAAAAATTGGAGAGATCCCAAGGGAATGTCCCATGGCCTCTGCCTTTATTCAATGAAGTAAAAGGATTCCTGTCTCCTTTTGGGACATGAACCTCTGGTGTTTGTGGATTCATTTTCCTGCCACTGTGAACAGGACGGTGCCATAGAATGGATTTAGGCTGATATAAAATAGTTTTATAGCACTAAAATAAAGCCATGCTCTGCCAAGGAGCCACAATTAGTGCTGAATTCCTTGTCTGTGGAGCTGGGATTGCAGCTGGAGGTTTGGTTGTAGGGGATAAAACCCCAACACTCCCAACATTGTGCAGGCAGGGGAGGCTGCTCCCCATTCCCAGAACACAGCAGGACACGTCCCCCATGGAAGCACCAGGGATGGAAATGGAAAAACATCCCTTGGGAATGAAGAACATGGAAAAACAGCCCTTGGGAATGAAGGATATGGAAAAACATCCCCTGGAAATGAAGGATATGGAAAAACAGCCCTTGGGAATGAAAAACATGGAAAAACAGCCCTTGGGAATGAGGAACATGGAAAAACATCCCTTGGGAATGAGGAACATGGAAAAACATCCCCTGGGAATGAAGGATATGGAAAAACATCCCCTGGGAATGAGGAACATGGAAAAACATACCCTGGGAATGAGGAATATGGAAAAACATCCCCTGGGAATGAATTTCCCTGGGAATAAAGAACAAGGAAAAATATCCCTTGTGAATGAAGAACATGGAGAAATACCCTCTGGGAATGCAGGACATGGAAAAACATCCCTTAGGAATGAAGAACATTGGAAAACATCCCCTGGGGATGAGGAACATGGAAAAACAGCCCTCGGGAATGAATTCCCCCAGGAATGAAGGACGTGGAAAAACAGCCCTTGGGAATGAATTCCCCCTGGGAATGAAGGACATGGAAAAACACTCCTTGGGAATGAGGAACATGGAAAAACATCCCCTGGGAATGAAGGACATGGAAAAACATCCCCTGGGAATGAAGGACATGGAAAAACAGCCCTTGGGAATGAAGGATATGGAAAAACAGCCCTTGGGAATGAAGGACATGGAAAAACAGCCCTTGGGAATGAAGGACATGGAAAAACATCCCCTGGGAATGAGGAACATGGAAAAACATCCCCTGGGAATGAAGAACATGACAAAACATCCCCTTGGGAATGAAAACCCCTGGGAATGAAGAACAAACCTGGGTTTTCTACCCCTCAATTCAGAGACTGCAGGAAAGAAGCAGGTGAAATCCCAGCCATCCATTGTCCAAAGATCCATTGTTCCTAAAATAACGGGTTCCAGGAGCGGCCCTGCCTCAGGTGCTGCTTTTGACACACTTAACACACCTCCAGCCAGAGCTCTGAGCAGCCCACTGCTATTTTTACACCTCTTTTAACCACATAACATCCTTCCCTAATGACTGTTTTACACGTATCCCTGTTCAAGAGACTTGTGCTTCATATTTTTATTTTTTTAAAATTTTTTTTGGCAATAGATCACCTGTCCCAGTGCTCCAAACTTCCACACAGGCTCCTTTCCCAACCATCTGCTTGTTGAACTAATTCAAACTATTATCAGTTTTACCTCCAAGAAAAGAGACACTCCAAGCTTCAAGGAGAGCTCCAATTGCACCAAGGGAGGGGAAAAAGCAGCACAAAAAAACCCAGTCTAACAATGAGAGAAATGTCAAGAAATAGAAATGTCAAATCCCTTAGGGTGGGGGAAAAAAAATAAATTCCAACTCCAGCTCATCTCCAAGCACTGTATTTTGTAATGAAATTACCACTCCAAAGTTTTTCCTCAGGGAAAAGCTGTTCCAACTAATCAGAGCACTGGGGTTTTTTTAAAGTTCAAAACAAATGCAGGGTTGTCTATGCAGAATTCATGCCCTGGCTGTCAGGAGCTGCCTTTAACTCTTTGCAAGCAAAAAAACCTCAGAGTCTTGTCACCAAATATGGCTCAATATGGAAACAATTCAGAATATCTCAGGATTCTCATGGATTCCCAGGCTGGTTTGGGTTGGAAAAAACCTCAAAGATCATTTCATTCCAGCCTTCTGGTGGAGCATCCACGTGGATCCATAAAACCTCTTTTTAAAAACTCTATTTTCCATGTAAATCTTGGAGAAAATGGGCTTTAACAAAAACAGGAACATCCTTTTCAGACAGAAGCCTAAAAGTTGTGTATTAAATATTAAATAAAAAGAACTGTGACTGAAGCTCTTGGAGTTCAGCTCCTTCATCCAGGATCTCCTTGTGTCATCCAAGGGATCTCTCCTCCTTCCTCACCCTCTGCCTGGCCAAATTCCAAGAGGTTTTGAATTCCAGGAGCTTTGTCAGTGTCCCTGTAACAGCCAGAAATGGAAAAATGCACCAAACAGAGATGGAAAAATGGACAATTGGTTTTTTTGGATAAATTAAATGCATCATTGAAATGAAATCATCAAATGCATCTCCTCCTCCTTGCAGATAAATCCAGAAGTGTTGCATCTCTTCTGACTTGTTTTTCTCAAGGAATTGCTTTTTATTAGCAAAATTAGATTTAAGAGTGAGTAGAATTCTTTTGGAGTAGTCCCTCATTAGGTTTTACCACCTCAAGATCTCAATTCTCTTCTTTAAAACTATTTACACACTGGAAATATTTTTTTTTCCTGTGTCTGGGTACATTTAATTATTGATGAAACCTTCAACTTCCTTAATTGAAAGCCAGCAGGATGGTTTAACTTCATTTCTGGGATGACACCAAACATGCTCAGTGATGGTGGCACTGAAGATATTTCCAGATGTGGGGGCAGAGCACAGGAATCACGAAATTCCTCTCCAAAACCACCCCAAAGCAAATGTGGAACAAATAAAATCCTCCTGCACCCAAGCCCAAAAACGCAGCTCCTTTTTGACCTCCACTCCTCATTGCATTTAAATAAATCTGTTTACAGCCGTTTGGAGACCTGAAAACCAAAGCCTCAGCCTGCCATTAATATTTTAATGAAATCCATGAATATTCATGATCCGTTTGCTTCTTTAGAGGACAAGATCCGATAATTAAATAATTCTAATATGTAAATGTGTTCCTGTCATGACACCTTGCCTTCATCTACATTACAAAACTGAGGCAATTTTAGCTCTTTCATTATTTATGTAATTCTGGTTCTACTGGCTGATTTTTTTCTTCTGGACTAGCTCAGGCTCTTGTCACAGAAGGCAAATCTCAGTTACTGGATCATCATGGACTATTTCAAAGTCATCTGCCTCCCCTGACTTTGGCAATTTGGGAGGAATTTAATAAATTTATCATTATTTTGGTATGATCCAGCTCCTGTTTCTGAGTTAACTCCAACTGTGAACACCTGATATTTTTCACAAACCCAGGAGAAGGCAGCAACCACAAAGTCTTTTAGGATTTCAACATTTCTTAGAGTTCAGTACCAACAAAAAGCACCTGGGTCAGGCTGGAAAGGGTTTGGAGCAGCCTGAAAAAGTGTCCCTGGCCATGGCAGGGGGTGGGATGAGCTTTGAGGTCCATTCCAACCCAAATCATTCTGGGATTTTGTGAAAAATGTTTGGTTTCTGTGAGGAACAGAGTGGCAGCTGTTTTCTAAAATAAATCCATTCCTTGTCTTTGCAGCTGTAACCAACAACAGCAAACTCTGGATGATTCCAGCAAGTTCTCCTTGTAGTTGCTTTTGAAATCCCCCCCAGTTCCATACAAATTAAAACCTAAAGGATTTCAAATGAGGACAAAAAGCTTGAAAAGGCTGCCAGGGTCATTAATTGTCCTTTCAGCTCCTCCACACAACCTCCAACTTCTCCCTTTCACACTCACCTCAAGCTCAAACCCAGTTCTTGCCTTCACTCTTCAAACCTCTCTTCTCTACTTGTTAGAAACATTTTTCCCCCCATTTCCAGGTTAAAATTCCTTTTGGCCACTTCATTCCTGTCTCTGGCAACTCCAGTTTTCAGTCTGGAGCTCTTTCCAGCTCCTTCTGTGCCTGATACCTTTTGTAGGCAATGGGACCAAATTCCAGCATGAAATAATCCCTTTTTCCCAATAGAAAAAGCCAGAAACTGCATCCAGCATTTCACAGGATTTGTACAGTGACATTAAAACTGTCCAGTCTCTGCTGGGCAGCTTGGAGTAGTTCTGGAACCAAATGTTTTCCTCATCCCCCAGCATTTCCAATGGATTAGCTCCAAGTTCAGCTCAGCTCAGTTCCCAGGTGCATTCAGGATTAATTTCATCCCTTTTCCTTGGATTCCCAAGATCACCCAGCTCCTGGAGGTTATTTCATCCTCACCATCACCACAAGGACTGACAGTCATTAAAACATCTCCTAAAACAAACCTAATGAGAAGGCACCAGGTGACAAAATGCCAATTAAATACCGACATCATTTGAGAACAATACCTGACACAACTTGTGCTAATTTTGTATAATGTGACCTCTTGGAATTGGAGACTCTGAAGGACAAAGCAAGGGAAGGAGATTTCAGCACCTCAGACTGTGCAGCTCCTGAGGGAAGGAACCATTCCCAAAAATACCTCAACAGCTAAAAAATCAGTTTTAAAATCAAGTAAGTTTGGCAAGAACAAATCCTGCAGTAAAAGCAGCGCTGTGGGAAGAGCTCCTGCTCCATCCCAGCTCCAGGCTGGACTCAGAGAAAAGCAAATCCTGCTGCCCTTGGGACCTTCCTGCCTGGAATGTTTTCCATCTGAAGCCACTTCACCAGCCAGATGTGGCAGTTCCAGGTGTTTGGCCCACATCTGGAGCACTCCAGCTTTGCACTGGTGTTTCTGGACTTTTTGGGGGTGACAGCTTGACAATGTTGATGTCCTGCCAGGAGAACCAGATGGGTTCATCCATCCCCTCTCCTTGGATTTATTTGATCCCATTTCCATGGAGAGAGGGAAGAAGGAGCTTGGATAAGTAATGAATCTCTCTAATTACCTTAGGAACTAACGAGCTGTGTGCTGAACAGAGCAGTCCTTGCTGGAAGGCAATCCCAAAGAGTTGATCAAATGATCTGGAGCAGTACCTGGGAAAGGAATCTCAAGGACCTGAGGCAGCCAAACCACAGAGGCTTTCTCAGAAGTGCCCTGGGAGTTTTCCAGTCCCCTCCACCACAGAAACACGGAATGTTCTGAGCTGGAAGTGACCCACAAGGAGTCTTGAGCTCCATGGAAAGAGGCCAAGAGCTGCCAGCTGTGTTTGTGTTGTCTCCATAAACTCAGAGAAAACCTCGAGGTGGGAGGGCCCCACAAGGACCAAGTCCAGCTCCTGGCCCCACAGGACCATCCCAACAATCCCTGAGCATTGTCCAAACACTCCTGGAGCTCTGTCAGCCTTGGGAATGTCACCACTCCCTATTCCAATGCCCAAAAAACGTCTCACCAATGTTACCACCACACTCAGGTGGCTCCTGGGGAGCTTCAGGAGCTCTGGTTTGGTTCTCACCATCCTGGAGCCTCTCAAACAAGCATCGACCTTATCAAAATGAGTATTTTGATACATCCCTGCTTTCCCTGAGGGTGAAGAACATCCTTGATAATCCCAGCTCATCCACAAGCCTTGGAGAGAGAGTGATGAAAATCGTCCTTGGAGTGACACAGGGTTTGAGCAAAGCAGGGTATGGGATGCCTGCACTCCTCAAATCAGCTGAAACACCAAGAAAACAAAAATATTTTCCATATCTCAGTGTGCTTAACTCCAGATTTCCTTCAGGTGATGAAATTGTTGCTGTTTAAGTCTCCAGTTCTGAGGCACATGTTCAGGAGCCACTTGGAAATCCAAGTCCTTCATTTCCAAAATACAGCTTCAAAGAAAAAAAAATTGAAAAAAGCAGTGGAGAGAAGCACCAAAGATCATTTCCACCTGCTCCAGTATTTTCCCACTGAATGAAGAAAATGAATGCAAGGATTGAAAATTCCAAGCCAAAGATGAGGAGGAGCAGCAGCGAGGATTTCATCAATGAAATGATGTAAGAAACAGAGAAAAGGAGCCAGAGGGATCAGAGAATTATTTAGGTTGGAAAAGACCTTTAAAATCACCAAGTCAAACTATTTCTATGTAAAAACTACATTAAGCAGGGAATATTGAGAAGTTCATGGATTCTTTACATAGAATTTTAATTTAAAAACATCCTCTCTAGAAACAGGTAAAAAGCACCACATAAATCTTGGATTAAATCAACCAAATGAAAAATAAAAAAAAAAAAAGAGGCGCCTAATACAAAGAAAAACCTGAAATAACACGGCTGATACTGCATTTATAGCCAGAGGTCTGTTCAAAACAGCAGAACCCCCAAAAAATTCACTGAGGAGAAGCAGTGAGAGGTGCAGGTGTGCTGTGGGCAGAGATCTCAGCTCTGAATCCACCTGCACCTCCCTCTGCCAGCTGGGGAAAACTCACCCATCCTTGGCCTGCTCCCCTCGTGTATCCCAGGCAATCACACAGTCTGGTCATATTGAACTGCTCCTCCAAATACACACACCTACATAGATATTTATATTTATATATATATTTATGCACACATCAGTTCCTTTTTTTTTTTTTTTTTTGCCTAATTAAATCCAGCACTCAAGGCTGGCTAACAAGATGTTGATTAATTGAGTGATTTGATTCCAACACATCCTGGCTGCGTCAATGCCCTCCCTCCAGATCTCCAGAATAACCTTCACTCCTTGGAGCCAGCAGTGGCATCATTTCCTTCTCCTCTTCACATATGCAGATAGGACAATTATCCAGACATCCATCAGGAGGGATTGCAGGAGCAAGGAACTCATTTTTGCTGTGCACACCAGCTGAATGCACAAAGCTGATCCAACAGGATAAACATGGCAAGGTTATTCCAGCCCTCACTGCAAGCTGGGCTGTTGGAACTCTGAATTTCAGACTGAGAATTTTAGATTTTCTGTGCTGACAGGCACTGACCCCCAAGAAAACATTGCTTTTGAGAAGGCTTCCAAAATTGAATGACAAAACTGGGATTATGGGCGTGTAGTTTGTGTAATATCACATGGTGGGAAACTTAGAATTTAAGGTTTTAGAATATAATAATATATGCAAAGCAAGATGGAGATTGTAGGGTGGAGGTTTGTCCTTCTTCACCTTCTTCTTCTTCATGGGTCTAGGTGTGATTTTGTAATTTGTAATGGTGGTATCTGCAGCACTTAATTAGTGGCTTGTCTTCATTTTCTTCTGTCTTCACTCAGAGTCAGGATTAAAAACACGAAGGAGATGGATTTCTCATGTTCAGACTTGGTTGTTGATTAAATTTTATCTAAAGTACAGAGAGTTCTGCAGCACTTCTAGCTACCAGCTAAAAGTGAGCAAAATGGAGGTGAATTTAGCCAGTTACAAGGTCTTTTAAAGCTAAACAGTCCAATAAAGAGCTAACACCTATATTATTTATATTTTTGACCCAACAACCAAACCCCTGTGACCCACAGGGTGACACTGACTGACCAACCAAAAACTACCTGAAATCATGAAGAAGAAGGAAGAAGACAGAAAGAGACAACACCCAAAATCCTCCATCTTGTCCCATACAATTATTATATTCTAAACCCTTCAAATTCAAAACCTTTAACCATCACACACTTTTATTTAACTACACACCCATGATTTTAACTCCATCACTCAAATTTGGAGTCTTCTCCAAGGCCTCAGCTCAAAAGCAGTGTTCTCCAGGGGGTCAGTGCCAGAAAGCACAGAAAGCTCAAAAAATTCCAGGTTTGTGGGATCCAGCAATAATTGGATAGAAAAATCTGCATTGCAGGTCATGGGTGGTTGGTTATTGGATTAAAAGTAAAAATAATTTAGGTGTCATTTCTTAATTGGACATTTTATCCTTAAAAGGCCTTGTAGGGAGAGAGAGAAAAAAAAAATCTCCATTTTTAGTTTGTTAGCTTGAAGTGCTGTAGAACTCATGATTTGTGAAACTGTAATATAGATAAGAAATATCTGAGTCCAAACTAGAAATACCATCTTGAGCATTTAATCCCAACTCTGAAAAAAAAGGAGATAAAATGCAACATTGGACAAATCAAGGAAGAATCTGAAATATCAGCAAAGATTTGACCGTGGTGGCCCACAGTATAAAAATCCAGCTGAGCATGGGCAGAACTGTGCCATGGAATCATGGAATCAGAGAATATCCTGAGCTGAAAGGATCACTGAGTCCAGCTCCTGGTCTGGCACAGGACAATCCTGAATTTGGAAATAATCAAAGAATAGTTTGGGTTGGAAGGGACCTTGAATCCCATCCAGTCCCATGGGCAGGGACAGCTCCCACTATCCCAGGGTGCTCCAACCTGGCCTTGAAAACAAAATTAATAAATCCCATTCTGGGGCTGTAAGAAGCCAAACATTGTTTTGCTTTTAGAGATTTTAGGATCAAAAACCTACCTAGAAAAAAAAGATGTACAACATTTCAAACTGGGAAAAAAAGAGAATTAAGGTTCTATAAAAATTAATGAGGATATAAGACCTTATAATTTATGTTGTCCTGATAATTTGGATTTGCAAATCTTGTGAATAAAGCTCCAAACCCTGCAGGTCAGCCAAGCACCCTAAAGCACGGGCTGTAGTCCATGAAATTCCAGTGGGCCTCATAAACCAACTTCCCTCGTTTGCAGCTACTCAAGTGCAATAAAGAGAGGCCATAAATAAATTGGCCACTTCCCCACCACCTCTTTTTTTGCAACTCCAGAGCTGTCACAGGACTGTGAAATGATTGAAGACCATCAGTTCAGAAAAAAAAAACAAAAAAAAATTAAAAATTGAGAAGTCCTTGCAGCAATAAAAATGAAATTTATGCCTGACCCAAAAGCTATTTTTTTTTTTTCCAAGACAATATCTGCCAGCCCTCACAAGGACCACAGACCCCTAATATTTCCGCTCTGGGCCATATGTGCCATTCTCAGGCAAAAATAAATTTGTTAACAAGTCTGCAACAGCAGTTGGCACTTTCTTCTGCCAGTCTGCATGAACATCTTGAGACTTTCTTTAATAGGAAAAAAAAAATGGGGAAAGAGAACGTTTTAGAAAAGTACAAACCCAGCAAAACATGCCTGAAACGTAAGGGGAAAAAATAGTAATTCGAGCAAACATTTTAAATTAATAGACAGCAGAAATGCTGGCAAAGTTTGTTGTTCATAAGCTTGGGGATCATGCAGGGGTCCTGAACATTTTAAACATTCAGTGTGACCATCTGTCACCAACACAGGCACCGAACAGAACGAGCAATTACAGAGCCCTTCTCAGACAGAATCTGTCAAGCACAGCCAGCCCGGCTGCCAGCACAAATCAAACTGATGAAATGAGTTGGTGAAAGCAGCTCGTCCTTCTGGGGAAGGGGTGGGCTCCACCTGAGCAGGGGGGAACAGCAGCCAGAAATTTTGTGATGCTTCCGTGGTGCTCAGAGATGTTTGTGAGGGTGGTGGCCACAAGGATGTGGGGAAGAGCTCCCAAGGAGCTGAAAAGCAAAGAATTCTGAGATTTATGCTGAATTCATTCTGGAATGTGATCCATCAGAATGATTTGGGATGGAAAGGAGCTTAAATATCATAAGGAGCAGAAAAGCAGAGAATTCTGAGATTTAGTGCTGAATTCATTCTGGAGTGTGATCCATCAGAATGACTTGGGATGGAAAGGAGCTTAAATATCATAAGGAGAAGAAAAGCAAAGAATTCTGAGATTTATGCTGAATTCATTCTGGAATGTGATCCATCAGAATGATTTGGGATGGAAAAGAGCTTAAATATCATTTATATCCCCCCCTGCACACCTTCCACCATCCCAGGTTGCTCCAAACCCTGTCCAACCTGGCTGGGACATTTTTGTCCCACAGCTGCTCTGGTTTTTGATCCAAGTTTCTTCAATAATATCTTTAATGACTTAATAATTGTAACAAAAGTACCCAGAGAGAAAAGAGACACCAGGGTGGAGAGGGGAGGAAAGGTAACAGGAATGTGCAGGAGTTAATGAACTTCAGGAATAAAAAAATAATATTATTTATACTGAAAGAACAACTTCTGCACTGCTGAGAGGTTCCTAACCAAAATCCATGAGGAGGAGCTAAGGAGATATTCCTACTTATTCCTTGCTCAGAAGTTAATGTGCAAAAAGCAGGTGCTGATGAAACCAGAGACAAAATCATTACCAAGACACAGGAGAACTGGATACTCCACACCTTGGCCACTGGAGAAAAGAAATATAATTCTATTTCAGTGCATCAGGTACTGAGAATGTTTGCCATGAGGTAAACACTGCATGACTTGGAATTTGAGAGGACAAATTCAAATATTTCCATCAGTTGCAAGGAGTCTTGGGGCACACAGGCCACGGAGCCATAAAAGCAAACACGATCCAAGACAACAGGGGACTGTTCCCAGTGAGGTCAGGAGATGAATCCTATTAATATTTAAGGAACTTCTGAGATGCCAGGAGAAGCATTAGCCAATCTTACAAGGAAAAAAAATTAAAAGATGAGATGAGGAAACACAGGAGAGGAGAAGAAAGTATTGGGAGACTGTATTAAAACATGAAATGCAAAGTGACCATGATAAAATCCAGGTGGGATTATCAAAATAACATTGCTAAATGTCAAAGCAGAACTCCCAGGCTGGTCTTTCAGTGGAAGATCAAAGAAAGGCCAAGTTTTGATGAAAGTGTTCCTGTACTGGAGTGATTTGTTGTCTCAATGACTGAGTGACTCCAGCAGCCTCTCCAACGCTGTCACGTTGTATTTAGAGATGATTAATGGAAACACAGCCTCTCCTCAACCTCATTCCTGCTGAACTTCCCTGCATCCCTCCAAGCCAATATTCTTTGACAACTCTTACACCACAACAGCTCAAATATTGACAGCAGCCTGGCAAACACTGCACGAGGAGCAGTGTTTTATTTAATGGAGTAATTAAAACTTGCACTATCAATATCTGGGAGCGGAGATGTTGATCAGAGCACGAGCCTGCTTTCCATAATGACCAAATGTGTGTGATCCCATGGAGCTCACAAAGGAAGTGGGATTTGAGGCAGGAACAGATGGAAATAGAGGAGAAAGGATGAACAAGGGAACTCAGCTGCTTGGCTTCATAGGTGAGGTGCTCAGAACAACACAATTCCAGCAATTTCCAGTGACTTTTTTTTTTTTGTGGCACCTGATACATCTCCTCAATTGGCTCATTTATCACAGAATCGACTTTAAAACAACTTTCAAACTCTTTTTTTTCTCCCCCCAAAGAGACTTGCATTTTGTCACTGCTAATCTGCCTTATGGAAGCTGGATTTTAACTGAAAAGTACATCAGTAAATTGGCATCCCCTACTGAGACAGATAAGAGCTTCGAGTCACTGAATAAGGATGCTGAAACTGTGACAGGTATCTCTGAAAGCTCTTTTGAAAATTCCTTTATAAATAGTATTTATTTGGCTAAAATACCTGATCAGTGCAGCACTTCTGTAATCTGACTGTTTGCAAAGTGCTTTAGTTCTTGAGATAAAAGCTGCTACAGAACTCTGAGGATCATCTGGAGGAGCAGTTTCCATGTACGTGTCAAAAGCTTTTGTCCCCAGCCAGGTCTAATTTCATGGCAATTGAGCTCATTTTGAAATCTTTATTTTTTTTTTCAGCTTTCCAGCTACATGAGGCACATGTGAAAAGTGCATTAGGTTGGGAGAAAGTCTCCAAAGCAGCAGAAAATCCTTGGGGAAAAAAAAAAATCAAGCCATTAACTGCATTTTCAGGGACCTGTTGACCATGAGACTGAGATTTTATCAGGATAAAGGCACAGGGACACAAAGAATTCCCTTTCCTTCATGTGCCATCCTCTGCCTGGGCTTTGTCCCTGGGGTATTTACAGCATCCTCTGCTCCCACTGGATTGTTTTCCCGACATTTCAGCTGTTTCAACTCTCAAAGAGTTAACGAGTCTTTCCCAAATGAGATCTCTGCAGGTGTCAGCTCCTTGGAAGCAGATAGGTCCAAAGGGCAGACACATCCTTATAATGAGAGGAAGATTAAGAGGGGGAGAGAAAAGGAGCCAGCATGAGGTGTAAGGAGTGCTTTGATGAATGATAGAGCCTGGTATTAATGAGATCTGGTAATTTTACATTTCCAGAAAGCCGTGGTCGTTAGGACTGGAAGGATCGTTGCTTTATTCAGCTGAACAGAGGAAAGTTTAGGACAAAAGGCGCCTCATCAAGGAATGCTGTCCCCTTTGAGGTGACAGCTGGGATTTGCGACATTGCCCATCCCTGCCAGTGCCAGCTTGGTTTGGTTGCTCCTGTCAAAAGCCACTGGCTCCAGTTGCTGCCACCTCAGCAGACCAGGCACACCTTGGCCAACAACTGTCCAAGGAAACTCTGCTCTTTGGAAAACAAAAATAAATTATTGTAACCTCCCCTGGCTGGAAAATTCGCTCAAAGCACGTTCCCTGTGAGCCAAACTCTGCAGCCTCTTGGTTATTCTGCACAAGCTCATCTCTTTTCCTGGATTCTCAATCTTCAGCTGCTTCTTGCAATGAGGGGTAAGAAGTCAACAATAGGTTTTTTCTCTGTTTAATCTCGGTGCAATTTGATTTTTAGCTTAAAGCAGTAAAACCTGCTGTGGACAAGAGGAACACAGAGAGATGTGGCACATCAAGGGTCAAGGTGTACAAATCCACATTGACAGGAATTTATTGAGAGCAGCCATGAGGAGGGGGACATGGGGGTGTCCCCCAGTGTGGGCAGTAGGGGAGGGGGGGATTCTGTCCCTCTGCCCAGCTCAGGTGAGGCCTCCCCTGCAGAGCTGCCCCAGCCCTGGGGACAACAGCAGGACCTGGAGCTGCTGGGGAGAATCCAGAGAAATCCATGGAGCTGCTGCAGGGCTGGAGCCAGGCTGGGAGAGCTGGGGGTGCTCACCTGGAGAAGGGAAGGATCCAGGGAGAGCTTCCAGCACATTCCAGGGCCTGGAGGGGCTCCAGGAGAGCTGGAATTTGGGAAAGGCATGAAGGGAAAGGACACAGGGAATGGCTTCCACTGCCAGAGGGCAGGGCTGGATGGGATCTTGGGAATTGGGAATTCCTGGCTGGGATGGATTTCCCAGAGCAGCTGTGGCTGCCCCTGGATCCCTGCAATGTCCAAGGCCAGGCTGGACAGGGTTTGGAGCACCCTGGAATAGTGGGAGGTGTCCCTGCCCATTTTTGAGGCACCTTTGGAGTGTCTACTCCAAGCTCTGTGAAAGGTCTTGCCTTTCATCCTTGAATTCCCTTTTATCCCTACACTTGCCACCAACATAAAAATCAAATTCTCTTTTTCCTCAGCCACAAATCACTCTGACCAATTCCCAAATTTCCAGCCCAGTTTTCCTCCTTCCCTCCCCATCCAAGCTGATGCTCCACGGGCTGGAGCTGCTCCTGCCACGTGTCCCGCTCTCACCAGCCACAAAACTCAGCACTAACCCACCAAAGGAATCACCAAAAACCCAAAAAAAGTCGCCCTCTCCCAAACCTTGTTGCTTTTTTTCCTGCCCTCACTCCCTTCAAATGGGAGATTTCTTGTGAGTGATCCACCTTTTGAGGAGTTTCAATCATCCTGAACATATCTGGGTGTTCTGATTGACAGGAAGCCTCCTGAGATGGCTTTGCTCCCTCACCAGCACCATTCCTCCTCATAAATATTTATACACAATTTTCAGTTTTTAACGAATCCCAGATATTCAGACTTCTTCTCCTCGAAGCTTCCTCATATCTTTAGAAATCATTTTAACTGATATTTTTTCTTTTGCTTAACCTGTTGGTTTTGCACGTGGATAATGATCAGCACTGAGCAGTGGTGGAGTCCTCTCCTTGCCAGTGCCTTAATACAGATTTGCTTCTTCATCCCCATAAAATGCAGCTGATAAAACCCCAAGATTTAAAAAAAAATTATAAAATAAAATACAGAAAAAGCAGATACTACCAAAACCCAAGTTATTACTTTTCTTTTGTTTGTTTGTTTTGGGTTTTGTTTGTTTTGTTTTTTTGTTTTTGTTTGTTTGTTTGTTTTGGGTTTTGTTTGTTTTGTTTTGTTTTGTTTTTTGTTTTTGTTTGTTTGTTTGTTTGTTTGGGGTTTGTTTGTTTGGTTTGGTTTTTATTTTGTTTTGTTTTTGTTTTTCTCAGTATTTGACCACTCACAAGTTACACTGTTTTCTTTGGTTACTGTTCCAACCCAACCCCCAAAAAATCTAATTATTACCAAAGGATTAAACCAGTCCCTGTTTCTCTAAGGCTGGCTCAGCTCCCATCCCACTTTCACACTTCCCAATGTGGTCCTTTAGGAGTTCAGCCAGATTTCAGAAATCTGCCACATCTGATCACCTGTTCTGGTGTTTCCTTCCATTTCTCCATGTTCTTATGCCTCCCTTGGGATTTTTTTCCCTCTGACATCTGTTCCTTCCACAACATTAAGCCAAATTGCTTCTATGATGATTTGCTAAATATCAACTTCATTCTTACTGATATTTTACCTTCTTCCCTAAACTTTCCCCCTTCTCCTGATGGTGGAAAAACATCCATATCCATGAAAACATTTACAGCCTCTCTTCTCCAGGCTGCTCTTCTGCTTTGTTTTTGTTCCCTCAACTTCATCCCCAGTCCTAAACTTGAGGAGGGAGTGTTTAGATTGGGTATTAGGAGGGAATTCTTCCTTGTGAGGGTGGAGAGGGGCTGGAAAATAATTCCCAAAGCAGCTGTGGCTGCCCCTGGATCCCTGGAATGTCCAAGGCCAGGTTGGATGGGGTTTGGAGCACCCTGGGACAGTGGAAGGTGTCCCTGACGTGGATGAGGTGGAATGAGATGAGCTTTAAGATCCCTTCCAATCCAACCCTTTTTTAAATTCTGCAGTCATTCCTCTGTTCACTTTGGATTTATTCCACAGCCTGCTCCTCACCATTCACTGCTTTTCCCACAGACCTCTCCTTGCTCAATTTTCCCCTTAAAAGAGACGTGTGGTCCACAAAAAGACCAGATATTAATTAAATCTCAACTTATTTCACCTCCCTTCTCTTTTTTAAGTTCTTTTTGATTTCCAACTGGCCTGCCATCCTTCAAAGGCATAAATATTGCTGGTCCATCCCGGCCTCTTATCGAAGCTCTGTAGCCATTCCTGTAATAATTCCAGAAGCACTTCCAAAACTGAGCCTTGAGCTGCCTCCAGACAGGAATTGGAGATCACAGACCCCAGAGTGACCCAGCTGCTGTGGGGTCACTGCAGGGCCACCTGAGTGTCCCATTCAGCCAGCACTCCACATTCCCTAATCCCAGCCTTCCCTCCACTGAAGCCACGCCAGCTTCCCCCGATGGAGAATTATCCATCCAGCCCTCCTCATATCCCACAGCTCCCAGAGAAAAATCCCCAGCTGCTCCTCACAAGCAGCTTAATCCTTCCTGGCACAGCACCAAGCTGGTAGGAAAACGGGTCATTAACAATTTTTGGGTTTTCCCAACAGGAAAACACTGGGATTTCCCTTCCCATGGAATTGGGAGGTCACACATCCCAGCCACTGCTGTCCCCACGGGGTGGGACAAGTTTCCAAGCAGACTGAAGGATTTCCCTGCCTCAGGAACAGGCAGGAGCTGGATTTGGTGATGCAGGCAGAGCTCCAAATGCTGTAATCCTAATTGGAAATATCCATCTCCAGCAGGGAAGGCTGTTAACAGGATTTTAGCAAATAATATATTCTGCTCTGGATGCAATTATATCGCAGCCCCAGACACACAGAAGTTTGTTTTCATTTTGTAACAGCAAATATTTTGGCTGTTTAAAATATTTTTTAACAATGCCACACACTTTGCCAGATGTTCCATCAAATGTTATTGAGTTTTTAACACGCCTTTATTTAATATTAGATGTAAATACGTATTTGGCTCCCTCTCTGCACAGATTTTCCAGTGATTCTGTGATTCTCTCCATCCACCCCCTCTAAAAAGATTAATTTTTGTAATTATTGCTGCTCTTTCCTAAATTTGCTGATTCAGGTTTTGCAAAATCTGATTTCTGTGATTTATGAGTGTTAATAGATGTTAAACTACCGAGCCCTTTTCCAATATAAAATGCATCTCTATCCTGGAAGGGAAAAAATGAACACATTCTATATCTGCAGAGCCAGTTTTAATGTTTTAAGTTCAACAAATGGTAAAATTGAATCATTAGTTAGCTCATAGCTGGGAAAAAATGATCAGTTGCTTTGGGGAGAAAATAATAATCACAGGATTGACTGAATACCAGAATGGGTTGGGTGGGAAATTAAAATTCATCCAGTTAAAATTCATGGCAGGGACACCTCCCACTGTCCCAGGCTGCTCCAACCCCAGTGTCCAACCTGCCCTGGGACATCCCAGGGATCCAGGGGCAGCCACAGCTGCTCTGGGAATCCCAGCCCAGCCAGGAATTCCTAAATCCCAAGATCCCATCCATCCCTGCCCTCTGGCAGTGGGAGCCATTCCCTGTGTCCTGTCACACCAAGTCCCTCTCCAGCTCTCATTAATAACAATAATAAAAATTAATTTAAGGTCCCAGTTGCACTTTTGTACCCCCTTGTTGTCACTTAATTCTGTCTCCTTTGCTGATGACAACATTGATTCCATAAGAAAACAACACCCAAACTCTTCCTTTCTGTTATTTCCAAGGGACTTTGAAGGGAGAAAAACCAAAAACCCACTTTTGTATTCACAGCTCAGCTGGACAAAAGAAAAGTCAGCTGGAAATGGTTTGTCCTTCCTGTTCTTGCCATTCTGAGCTGAGCCCTGCTCTATGAACCACCCTGTAATTTAAACACCAAAAACAATCCTGAAAAGAATCTAAAAATGGGGAAAAAAATCAGAATGGAAAGCAAACAAATCCAACAAACCGAGTTCCCCAAAACCTTTCACTGCCAGCCTCCTTCTCCTGGATGGAGCAGCTGGAACCACTGATGCTCCCCCAGCCAAGCCCTCTTCTCTTCAGGGCTCTTTCAAGGAGCTGTGTTTGTCTTATTAATTATTTTTAACATGAAAAAAAAAAACCAAAAAAAAACCACAACCAAACAAATGACACCAGGAGAGAAATGAGAGACTGAGGGAAAGGAAACAAAAATGCTCCCCAAGCTCCAAGCAGAGGCAGCTGCAGGGAATTAAACTCAACAGTTTGCAGATGTTCCTGGAGAATGCTCAGCCACAATGGCACCAAATTGATCTCCTTTCTTAAAAACTTGGTGTTCAAGGCTTGCTTTTCTTAAAAGGCTCCCAAAATAAAGTTTACAGCCCTTTTTATTCATATTTATGCCATCAAAATGCTCACTGGAAAAGAGGAGATTGAACTTGATGTTTAACTTTTCCCTGCTGGAGCCTCTCTGGCTCCTCTTGCACAGTTTCAGGTCAGAGTTTTGAGAAGTTCAAGTGAAATGCAAGAATTTTTTTTTTCTTTCTCATCAGCTTCAACCATTCCCTCTCCCAGCAGAGCCACACACCTGAGTAACCATTCTTTCTATTATCAAATTTAATTAGGAATTTTGTGAGGCCACCAGGGAACAAAGTAAGAACCAGAGAGCAAAATAAGAAAAAAAAAATAATGAGGGGTGAGTCAAGGAATTAGAGTTGTAACAATTAATGGCATGCTAAGCTTTTCTTCCCTGTGCCATATCTGAACTAATTGATGCAAATAAAGCTTTTTTTTCCAAGATTTTTCCTGATTTACTCAGGATTATTTCAGTTCAGCTCAGGACCTGGGTTTCATTCTCTTTTTCTCCCTCTTAAGTCCTTCCCAGAAATGCTCAAGTGTGGCCAATGTTTTCCTTCACATAAGAAGGAGCCAAATAAACATTAAATAAATATTCCTGTGAAGAGTTAAAGGAAACTGGAGCCAGGTGGGGGTCGTGCTCAGGAAAACAAATGACAGGATGAGGGGAACAGCCTCAAGCTGTGCCAGGGGAGGTTTAGGTTGGATATTGGGGATTTTTTTTTTCATGGAGAAGGTTGTAGAGCATCAGAATAGATTGTCCAGGGTAGTGGTGGAGTGACCATTCCTAGAAATCTTCAATAAATGTGTGCATGTGGCTGACTCCACCACTGAGCTGAACCCATTCCAGAGGTGCTGCAAGTCCCCAGGTGCTCCTGCCTTTGGGAGAACACCTGGAAGTTGTGCAGCCTCATTAAATCTCTCAAAATCAAGATATCTGAAGCAAAGCTATGGAGAAGTGGGAATTAATTTTGATATTTTAATGAGGAATCACTGATCTGGCAGAAAGAAGTGTCCATGAGGGACTCAATTCCAACCTGAGAAAAATAAACTTCCACTGTTTCCAGCAGGATGGACTCTTGTACCTCTTGTTTTCAGTTTGAGCAGAGTGGAGGATGCTGGATGCAAAAATCAAGCCCAAAGTCTATAACAAAGATGCCTGGGAATAACTAAATCCTCTTTGCACTTCCAGCTCCCCAAAAAACCACTGAAGGATCACCACTAGGAGAAAGAGACGTGCTGCCTTTGTCCCTTCAGCTTCCACACCACAATATCCATAAATCCATGTATCCAGAGAAATAAATCTCCATCAATTCCTATGGCATTTGCCCAGGATACACCAGGAGTGGTTTGAAGCTTTGTCTCTCATCCCTGGCCAGCAGCTTCTGCCACATTTTCCTTGTTTTTCCCTGTTTTTTCTCCTCTTGCAGCTGCTCACGTTCACAATTTTCTTCCCCTGGAATTCCATGTCTCTGCACCTCCTGCTCCTTTCAGATCTGGCTGATATCGATCCCATTAGAGGGGAGGGACGGACAGAACAAACCTAAAGGACTCATTTCCTTGAGGATGGAACTCATTTCCTAGAAAATCAAGCTAAAACCACAATAGAGCTGCTATCAAGTGAATTTTAAATCTACATTCATCTCATGGTAAGATAACATTCATTCCACTCACTTCTGAAGAGACAGGGTTATTTTTTCCCCAAATCAAGAGGATATTGAAGAAATTATCATTGATAAATACCTGGAAGCACAGCCAGGATCAAGATATCAATTTCTACCTCCTATCAGACATCTTTCATGTGGCAGAAAATTATTTCTTCAACACTACTCAGAGAAGGACGAGCAGTTCAGGAAGAGCACAAGTAAATGATGGATTTATAAAATAGTTGCATTCAAGAATACAAATAGCACAGGAAAACACTTGTATTCCCTCAAGTGCCACACTAAAGGATTGTTCCTCTGCTTCCCTGCATGAGAGATTCAAGTCTCAGCACTTCAAGCCTCCCTGGATATTCACACTCTGCAGAGACGAGGATTATTTGGATAACAGAGTCAAGGAGGAAAAGGAACAAATCCCATGGGCACCCATGTGCACTGCTGGGAGAATTGGTTTTGTTTAAAGACTCCTTAAATCCATAAAATACTGAGGATGTGGAGAATTTAGCATCAGTATGAAACAGTAACAGTTGGAAAATATCTGAGACCATCGAGTCCAACCTGTGAAAGATCCCCAGCTCGTCCCCAAGTGCCACATCCAGGAATTCCTTGGACACCTCCAGGGATGAGGACTCCAGATCTCCCTGGGCAGCTCCTTCCAATTCCTATCAACTCTTTCCATGAGGGAATTCTTCCTGGTGTCCACCCTGCCCTCCCCTGGCCCACCCCGAGGCCATTCCCTCTCCTCCTGTCCCTGTCCCTGTTCCCAGATCCCAAATCCCCCCGGCTGTCCCCTCCTGTCAGGGAGTTGTGCAGAGCCACAAGGTCCCCCCTGATCCCCCTTTTCTCCAGGCTCAGCCCCTTCCCAGCTCCCCCAGCACCTCCATTCCCTTCCCAGCTCCATTCCCTGGCCACTCTCCATCCCCTCCCTGTCCTTCCTGACCTAAGGAGCTCAGAGCTGACCCCAAATTCCAGCTGTTCCCTCAGCAGTGCCCAGCACAGGGGACAGTCCCTTCCCTAATCCTGCTGGCCACTCCATTCCTGGTGAAATCCAGGTGCCCTCGGCCTCTTGCCCACCTGGGCACAGCTGGATTCACATCCAGCTGCTGTCACAGCACCCCCAGGGCCTTTCCCAGCTTTTCCAGCCCATCCTGTGATGCTCCATGGGGTTGGTGTGACACAGGGACACAACACTTGGCCTTGGTGAACCTCATCCCAATTTTCCCAGCCATGGATCCAGCCTGTCCAGATCCCTCTGCACTCTCAGCACATCCACACTCCCACCCAGCTCGGTGTCATCTGCAAAGTTCTGTTGACCTCAAGATGGAATCCCACAAATGAGAGATCCCAGAGGAGCTTTGCAGATGTACAGACCTAAAGATGTTCACCAGACTCACAAACCTGGGTTTGTGGTGGAATTCCCAGAGTAATGGGAAAATGAATGGATCCTAGATGAGGTGGAATGACTGTCCAGGCTGGGGAGAGGTTCTGCTCATTTCTGCAACATCAGGGATTTTGGAGAAGTTTCTTTTCCAGCAGCTCCCAAGGGTGCACCCATGTGGGGTCCATGAGGGAAAACACCCCCTGGATTGCACAAAGTCTGAATTATTTTAAGTGAAAACAGAATTCTCTCTTCAGGTATGAAATAAACACCCACAGCAAGACTCTCTCTCCACTCTTGTAACACAAATCTCTGCTAAATTTTATGTCTAAATGAATTTTTTCAGACATGGCAGATACAACATCCCATTAGGACTAATGTGGAAAAAAATTAGCAGAAACTTCAGCAGATTTTTTTTCCTGCAAGCTGTTTAAATTAGTTGCTATAAATATGAAGGTTTTTTTTTTAAAAAAAAGAAGGAAAACTAAAGATTTCTAATTTATTTCCATGTTAGCACTTGCAGGCCTTGATCCTAGCAACAATTAGGCATACGGACGTGTGATTAGTCAAAATCACTGCCATACATTTAGAGTATGGAATTATTTACATTTTTACTCCAAGTGGACATATGGCAACATTAAAAGATTAAGATCTGTCAATATTTTAAATACTGGCTTGTCTCTTGAGAAAAGCACAAGAAAAACCCTTGATTACCACAGGCAGAATAATGAAAACTCACAAAGTTTTTGGCTCTTTTGGAACTCAGTGCCATTTTATTCAGCCTTTATAATATTTTTTTTTTCCTCTTTAAGGGCACTTTTGAGCTCCAAATCAACATCATGAGGATTTTCTGATGATGCTCAAATTTAATGTGACACCTCCAGATGAGCACTGAGGTTATTTCACCTGTGTGTTTTCTTGTGATGTATCCATTTCTTCCCTTTTTTCTGCTGTTTGACTTCAATACCTGGCTAGAATGGTCCCTGCCAGTAGAACCACTCGTATTTTAGAGCTGATAAAAATGCACGAGGTGTAGGAAAGCTCTGAGTACAACTGCACAGCGTGGAGAGATCAGACCCAGAGACATTTGCTTCCAAGGAAAACGCAGTTGCAGCAACTGCATAATACATAAAATATTATCTCTAACACATCCTCCTCCTCTTCCTGGGCGCAGGAGGAGAGAGCTCCTTTGGATGTCACAGGAATTAGCTGCAGACACATATGGAAATTCCATTTAGGATAAGAATCAGTGACAGGAAACAGCCAGGAGGGACTATTTGTACTGAAATACAAGCCATTAACTCCAGCCAAGCTAACAGCAAACGACTGCTCAGGCAAGTGCTGGCTGCAGATAATTAGTTTAGAACCTATTGGAACATGAATATTTTATCGTGCAGCACAAAACTCGTTAGGGAGAGGAATTAGAGAGCCAGGATGTCTGGAAGCACGGCAGAGGTGATCTGTCAGGTCCCTGGGAAGAGCTTTTCCTGCAGAAAACAAGTTCAGTCATTAAAGCCACACCAATCCATTAGGAACTGATCTGGTGGCACACCAGGAGTGCAGGGAACTGCCTGGACTGAATGTGCTGCTGGATACAGCTGGAATTTCGGGAATCAGCCCAGCCAGCACCTTCCTCAGGGACACCAGGCTCCTCTGCATCACTTTCACTCCAGGGATGTGAATTCACCTCTGAATTCTTCCTGGCAAATGGAACAATTTGCTGCTGTCCTGCAGTTCCACAGCCCAGCCTGGCAAAGCTGGATGGGGCATTAAAACCTCCCCTCTCCATGCTCAGGGAATTCCTAGGAAAGGGGAACATTAAAAAAAGAGGAGAAATGTATAATTCAGGGAATCCCAGAGTGGTCTGCGTTGGAAGGGACCTTAAAGCTCACCCAGTTCCAGTGTATATTGGATACACTGGGAAAGACAACCAAAAAAAGTTAATTTTATGGGACTTGTCTATTCTTTCCCCAACAGACAGAAAATTAAATAGAGATGGCCACAACCTTGAGGACACTGAGCTGTAAAAAAATGTCTTGATTAGCTAAAAATGCTGAATTTTCAGTCCATGAATGAAAGGAGATAACAAAGCAAATCCACATATCTGAGTTTTTCCATTCCACATGGAGTCACTGGGGAAGGAAGGCCCTCAGCATCATCCTTGTGCAGGCAAAGTGAATCTCTTCTGATTTGTCCTCAGGTCGTTACCTGTTACATCCAGCTCCTTAAATCCATCATTTCCAGCCTGAACACCATCCAATATACATTAAAAGTGTCTCTGATGCACACACTGGACTGATTTAAATCCACCTCAGAAACTCCTGGAAAGCCCAGAACTTCAGATCTCTGGTGCTGCTTCCCTTGGATTATAAAATATTGCACACCTCTCACTGCAATCCTGACACCAGAACAAAGCCTAAGAAATATAAAACCGTGCCCAAGTGACAGATTATTGCTAAATCACACATGACATTAAAAACCCCCAAACTATTGAAAGTTATACATTTATAGTTATTTTTTAAAAAAATCCCGACTAATACAGGATCTACCTCATACAAAATTCCAAAGCAGTAACACAGCTGCTTGAAAAAGAGCAAAGAAATGTAAATTTAGATATCATATTTATCTTCTAAAAAAAACCCCACCTTAACAAAATAAATCTATGGCAAATCATTTATAGGATGTATTTTCCCTGCTTTTTTAAAATTCAAACCTGCTCCTATTAATCATTAACTATTAATTGGAACATCATTTTTTCTGGGAGATGAAGACATGCTTAAATCAGTCAGCAGCAATACTTTTAATGACAACCAACTTGTTTAATTCCATTTTTTTTCTCCCCAAAGCTGTATCAAAACAAATAATTTTGTATTTCTGGAGACAGGAACGTGTAGAGCCCACCTCACCCCAGTAACGAGGTGTTGGAAATGCTTGTTCCTGGATTACTGAAACGCTCATTAAATCCATTTGTTTATTTTTTTTTGATGTTCCAGTAATTGCTGTGACAACAGCAAGCTCCATAAAAACTGGAGTTGTTCCTGATTTCAGTGCTGCACTCCCTTGGCTTCATCTCCTGGGCTGAGCACAGGTGGCAGAGCCCCAGCAAGTGTCCATATGGAGATCCATCTGCTCTGGCAGAGCATCCAGGAATGATGGAATGCTGGGATGGGATCGTGGAGCAGCCCCAGGACGCTGCAGTGCCTCCCCTGATGCCTAAAGTTTTAGTTTTTGTGTTTTTCAGGTCCTGTATTAGTGTATAACTCTGAACTCCCTACAGGGTGTCAGTGAGCTCTCTTCACAGTCTGGTCAGACAGAACAATCCTTCCAGGACTGGGAGCCAAGGACACCTCACAGCCTCAGGCCCCAAAAGTATAAACAAAAGTGAACTGGGAGGAGCAAACTGGGGGAATGTGACTTCATTACCTGAAGCTGTAATTGGACAATTAACCCCTGATATGCAAATAGACCAAACTTGTATCTGCAAAAAAAACTTGTGACCACTGTCCATCGTGGACATAGCCTCTGTGGGCTCTTGCACTGCCCAGGGTGTATCTACTTAATAAATACCTACTTTAATAAATACCTACTTTTATAAATACCTACTTTATTCTCTAGCTCTGTCCAGCCTCTGTCCTAGGTAGCCAGTCCAAGGCATCAGCAGCACATCTGGGAATAGCAGAATCCTGGGATGGGACCAGGGAACAACCCCAGGACACTGCAGTGCCTCCCCCTCTGCCTAACCTCGAGGAGGTGGATTTTCCACTCGTGCTGCAGAGGCTCTCTGTGAGGCACTGAGTGTAGAGGAGCCAATTTTTAATCTTTCCTGAAATCTCCAGAGTTGGGAAGAAGGGATGGAGCCGAACCGAGGCGGATTGGAACGTGCTGCCGGCAGTGAGCACCTACACAGCCCCTACTACACAGATACTACTGCCCCAAACTGGGGCTTGCTGCTGGGAACAGCCACTACAAAGCCACCACAGCTCCCAAAACGGGCTCTT
This sequence comes from Toxostoma redivivum, assembly GCA_013397375.1. NCBI lineage: Eukaryota > Metazoa > Chordata > Aves > Passeriformes > Mimidae > Toxostoma > Toxostoma redivivum. The sequence goes on from VXBI01013078.1 coordinate 34,436, forward strand.
GTGCAGCAGCTCCCAGGAAATGACTGCATGGAAATGTTGGGATAGTGCCCCTGCAAAGATCAGTGTCCAACTGCACTACAACACATCGAAACTCCAAACAGGAACTCAGCTCGCTCAGGCTTAACACATCAATGGTTTTGATGCATCTGACTTTAATCTCAAACAGGCATTTTTAACAGGAACCCTTCCCACAGTTAAAAAACTCCCAGACAAAGCTGGGCCTCAGATCCTGCTGCTTTCATCGGCGGCACGAGGCAGGATAAGAAAGCTCCGAATGAAGCACAAGATTTATCCCTCTAATAACCTAAATCTGATCTCCACCTTCTTTCAGGCTGCTGAACACAGAGGCAACTGAAACATGCTCCTCTAGAAAAATAAACCAGGAAGAAAGATAACAGAGCAGCTCTTTTAAAGACTTCAACCCAGCGGATCAATATCCTGTTGCTTAAGAAAAGGAATGTAAAAAAGATGGGGCTTTAATTTCCATTTCAAGACCAGGGTTCAGCATCACCCACCATTCAGCAGCAGCTAAAGTGCTTTTTAATTTTGTCCTCGTGCCAGAGCATTCAGGGAACAACAAGCAAAAGGACAAAGCCAAAGTTCAAAGATTGAAGACACAAAGCCGAGCTGAGGCTCTTGTGTGGATGGGCTGCCAGGCTGTAACCTCGTTTAATTTGTTGCAAGATGTATTCAGAAATTCCTGTTAATGGCAAAGAAAGGAAAGTGGGACAGGCACTCGGAAATCAAGATGTTGGAATGGGAGAATTTAGGGAAATGGGTCTCACACAGCAGGTAATGAGTGTTTGGTGGGAATCACAGGACAGGTCGCTGTGCCATGAGAGTTCTGCAAGAAATCCATTTCTGCATGTGCTGAAAGGATTAGAGAGACTGGGGAGAAGAAGTAAAAAAAAACAAAGAACAAGCAAAAAAACGCTCATTTGTCAGGTCACTTGAGCTTTAAGAAATTCTCACCCGTCCTAAAATGAATAGTTGGGATTGTCCTATATTCTCACCCAACCACAGGCAGGAGTTGCATTCAGCTTCTCCCTAAAAACCATATTTGGGACAGCAAAACAGGACTGAGGAAGAAAAGCACAGCCCAGCTGCTTTTTGTAGTGACTATAAAACAGCTCCAGAGTACTCACAGAGTGTAATTTGAATTTTTCAAGGCAGCAATCGAAAAAATAGGTCACAATCCTACTGAATCCATTGGGAAAGGTTTCAAATGGAATTGAAGAAATGGAATGCTGAGCCATGGGACTCCATCCTTTCACATTCACTCAGTGCTGGAAATCAGGGATATCCAGGGATCCTCCTCCAGCAGTGGAGGTGCCATTGCAAGGTGAACTGGATTCTCCTCCTCCCCCAAATGGGATACAGGTTAATCCTTGGCTGGGAAACTGGGATTCTGGATGAGTGACAAAACCAGAAGAGGAGGGGGGATCTCTGCAAAGTGGAATGAAGCTCAATCCTCTTGCACTCTTCAGGCAACAGGAAGACAGAGAAGGCAGGAACCTTCCCAAAGGAAGGAATTCCTGGCTGGGATGGAATTCCCAGAGCAGCTGTGGCTGCCCCTGGATCCCTGGAATGTCCAAGGCCAGCTTGGACAGGGCTTGGAGCAGCCTGGGATGGTGGGAAGTGTTCCTTGTCTGGAAAATCAACATTAAGATAATTCAGACAAGGCTTACACTGAATAAATAAGAATATTTCTGTAAAACTTCCAAGCCTTATATGAGGATGGCATTTAAGAACAAAATTTTTTGTTAACTTTTAGTATTGTTCACTTAGAAAGCTGGAATTGGTCTCAGGCAAACAGGGATAGTTTCCATAATATATGGAAAACCTGGAGACTAAACGAGTTTAGGAAGAGATGAGAAAACCAGAGCATAACCAGGAGGATGAAAAATATATAACTAAATTGAGATGGCACTGTTTGCAGAAAGCCTTGGGAATTTCCAGTAATAAACACAACTTCAGCTCAGCAATTAAAAGAAGTGTTTATAAAAATAAAGCTGTTCTTAAACTTACAATGTTCCTTCAGCAGTTTCCTTGGGGAGCAGAGATGTAATAGTGTATAAACAGCTGAAATTATTCTTGTTTGTAGATTGTGTCATTGCTGTTCATTTCCTCTGTGTGGCAGTTCCAGGAAAATTTCAGCACCAATTCATTGATAAATGATCCCCAAAAATGGGTGTTTTTTCCACCATAGGTGGATTTCAATGAAAAAAGGCAGAATTATTTGGGTTTTATCAAGATGCAGCTTAGCAAAATAAAGAAATTTATCACAGTGCCATCCATAAATGAGTTTGAAATCAGTTTTAAAGGATCCTTGTTCAATTAAAGCCTTACAAAACCATGTACCAATATATCAATAATCCTATTATTTATCACACAGCTCTAACAACATGAAAGGTACAAAATACTGAGAAAAGAAAACACTTCACAACTGCCCACAGCTACTGTGATTTTTATGCCTTCCAGAGTCCACTACAGCCTTAAATTGCTGCTCAGCAGCTGATAAACCCAAGCCTGAGCTGATTTTAGAGCCAGACATGAATTTAACTTTGGATAAGCCTTTGGATCTGCTGAGCTCCAGGGTAAAGTTTCCACCTCAGATGCTGCTGTGGCCATTGGATGATAAAAAGCCCAGATTTTATAAGTCCAGTTGGGTTTCTGTGATCATTTCCACTGTGAATCTTGAGTCCAAAGGCTGTCCATGGCTCCAGAGTCTCCAGGGGATAAAACAGGCTCTGCCACTCCCCAGCTCTCCTTCCAGCATCCTTTTTCTCACTCTCTTCCAGCTGCCCAGTGCTGCTAAAGCTGAGCTTTGATTCAGCTGCTGCTCCAGAGGGAAAAATTCAGAGGCAGGAGATGCTGAACTCTGACAAATCCCACCCATTATTTGAATTTGATTTTTAATATATCCTAAAAACTGACCCCAAAAAGAGAAAACTACAGGAATCAAGGGGCTGAGCTTCTTCCTAACCAGTGGATTCTTTGACAAGCAACACCAGGGTAAAGAAACCACCAGGGCTTTTGGTTTGAGGCCTCACTAATGAAGAGTGCCCACAGGAATATTTTTTTTCCAAAACATTTGCTCCGGTACTTGCTTGTTGTTTAAGATGGAACTTGCATTTTCTTTACTTTATTTGCTTTTTGGCTGTGTTTTGAGGGTATAGCTTGGAAATCAGCCCCTGGATGAGGTGGGCTCTTGGGAAAACAAGAGTGCCCTGGCAGGATCCTGGTGGCAGAAGCAAAACGCTGGCCTTTAACCAGGCTTGGTGACACTAAAGAGGATGGAAGCACCTTTTAGCTGCCATCCAAACCAGTTAAAGGTTAACTGTAACTCCCCTTGACAGAGCAGATCTGCCTCTGACAAACACCCCAGGACAGGCTTTTTTCTTCCCCTTAATGAGGCTGGCACTAATTAAGTCTAATGCCAGTGAAGTCTGTGGCAGGACTGACTCAATTATGCACTAAAAGTTGGGCAAAAAATTCTTGGGAAAGCACTCACTGCACACAGAAACTGAGGAAGGAATTGGGGAAAGGATGGCTTGGAAATTCAGCAGCTCAGGTGGCTTCAGGCAGAAAAAGCCTGGGCTGGAGTGCAGAAAATGCATCACAAATCCCTTTGCTCAATTCTTACTCCTTTACTGAGTCTTAAATGCTCACATATCCATGGGTGCTTGTATGGAATTCTATCATAAATATACTAAGTGTGGAGAAACTTAAAGGATCACAGGAATTTAATTTGGTGCCTGAGCAGCTTCATCCTGTCACCTCTCCTCTTACACTGCTGGGCACCACTGCTGGTTAACTTGCAATTTCAGCTAATTACTGATGAATTACCAAAATGCTCCTTGCACTGCACTGGGATCTTTTGTGCCAACTGGGGAAAAGCTAATTATTCTTTAATAAGGGGTCACAGGTAGGCAAGAGTCTCCTGAGACTTCAACAGGGCAAGGAATGATTTGAGGAATAACAGCAGACACAAGATTTTGTGGTGATGCTTTGCACTCCTCATGGAATCATGGAATGGTTTGGGTTGGAAGGGACCTTAAAGACCACCTAGTTCCAACCTGAGCATCATCTGTGCTTCCAAAATCACATCTCAGGGTGATTCCTGTCAAAACACACGTTCTGCTGAAATGTGGAAGCTTTTGTGTGGCCACAGACAAAACAAAGAGACAGAGCCCACAGAAATAACAAAGGTTAGGCTGGGTTAAAACCCCAAAGCTTTACCTTGAACCTTCAGAGCCAAGTGTGGATCATCCTGAACAAATTCAGGCACAATCAACAGTTTGTAGTTGCAACCAGACCAGTTTGGGTCAAAATTGGGACAAACTTGTGGGAACGGGGCAAGGCAGAGATACAGGAAAGAGCATGGGGAAAAGGGAAGAAATGGAGGCAATAATCAAACAAAGCCCAGGTTAATGAGGCAGAGATTTATCCCAGGGATAAACAGGCAGTGCTTTTGTTCATTCTCACTCCCTAATATTCCTCACCTTCCCAACCTTCCCAGTCTTGAACACCAATTCTTAGTTCTGTCTCATTACCACCATGGACTTGAGCTGTTAATTCCAGCAATGCTTCAGCTGAAATCCAGGTTTCTGCTCCAGATGTGAGTGGAACAGAAATAGGGAGGGCGTGCAGGTGTTAATGTGACTCCAGAGCACGAGGATGAACGCAGCAGAACAGAGCCCTTGATTAAGGCCTGAAAGAAACCATCAGAGCCCATCAAGCACCCTGCTGATGAGCAGCTATTTGGCCACACACAGAGTTGTGATTTCCATCCACTTTAATAATCAGGGAGTTGGGATTTACTGTTAATGTGACATTGATGAAGAGAAATGACGCTAATGTGACATTGATGAACCGGAATGACAGTTCAGGCTTGATTAAAATTAGCCACAGCTCTTCAGCACAGGACCAACCAGAAGGGCTTGACACACAACTCAGATCTTCCAGAGGAGAGGGAGAGGGTGAAACAAAGGGCAAGGTGAGGGGAAAGGAGCAGAAGGATTCTCAAAAAGCCAACAAATGTTGGCTCTAATTAAATCCAGGATCCTTCAACGCAGTTCAGCATCCCAAATCTTACCCTGCTGCTCAATTCCCTGAAATCATACACAAAAGAGTTAAAATTTAAAGTGGAGGGCAGAAAGTGCCCACCTACCTCATCCTCACCTTCACAGCTCCTGGGGGCACCACTGGGCACCAACACTTTGCTTTAGCAGGTTCACAGAACCCCAGGATGCTTTGGGTTGGAAAGGACCCTAAAAATCATCTTGTTCCACATCTTCCACTAGAGCAAAGCTCACTGAAAGTCCAAGGCATGGAGAGTCCTCGGGAGCTCCAGAGGAAACCAGCACTGGATGTGGAATCAGCACAGAGCAGCTCTGCTTGAGAATCAGGAAAATCAAGCTGTGGCCTTGAATAAGCCAAGCCCAGCCCTTCAAAATCAGAGCTGTAAAGGCAAACAGCAAACCCTGTTTCTGTAGGGAAACACACATAGGCTCTGCCTAAAGGGTGTTCTGAGGAATGCTAAGGAAAAAAATAAGGAAAAATATCAAGACAAAACTGCTCAAGTCTGGATTCTGTTCACCAGAACAGGTTCATAAGGTTTACACTTACAATGGCCCCTCATGTGCTTTCCCCACAAAGTTCATCTCTTAAACTCTCTCCATAGGGAAGTTTCTGAATGCCTGAAATACTCACAGGATAAGAGGCTTGTTAAAACCCCTCTGCAGCAGCTCAGAGCACCCAGCACTTACACAGGAGTCAACAGCAATCACCCAGATTTTCCTTCCAGCTGTGAATGAGTTGAAATGGCCCCAACCTTCTGTAGTTACACTATTTGTTCCTTTTATAAACAGAATATTCTTTCATTCATGATATAATTTCCTAGATTATCCATTATTAAAATTCCCCCTCTCCAAAACGAATTTACATCTGAATTATCTCATTACTTCTGAACAAGCCAATTATTGCCTCTAGTGAACAAAATAATTAGACTTCTGCTCCCTGCATTTGAGATCTTCTCCAGCAGTCCCAGAACACAGGAGTACACAATGCAAAGATACAAATACACAGAACAAATCAATGAAGCAGTGTTTTTTTCCTCCTGAACAATGTTTACCAACTGAATAGGTTCATTTTTTTTTAATACATACACACAGATATTGAGGGCATGATATAAACCTGAAATTTAAACTCTACCTATAAGTCAGGTCTTAAAGGGCAGAGGACTTCACTTGGTTTGTTTTTACACCACTGGAGTCAGAAGTCTTCCCTCTCCTGAAATCTGTGTTGCCAAAAAAAAAAAAATCAAAAAACACTGCCCAAAGCTGGGAAATGTTTCCTACAGGTTGGTGATGGGATTTATGGAATCTCAGGATGGTGTGGGTTGGAAGGACCTTAATTCTCATCCAGTGCCACCCTCTGCAGGGGCAGGGACACCTCCCACTGTCCCAGGAGCTCCAAGCTCCAGTGTCCAACCTGGCTTTGGACATTTCCAGGGATCCAGGGGCAGTCACAGCTGCTCTGGGAATTCCAGCCCAGCCAGGAATTCCTAATTCCCAGGATCCCATCCATCCCTGCCCTCTGGCAGTGGGAATCCATTCCCCCTTGTACTGTCCCTCCAGGCCTCTGTCACTCTCCAGCTCTCCTGGAGCCCCTTGTCTTGACTGAAGACAATTTAAAGAGGTGGAAACTCTAAAATAAGTTACCTGCACTTAAATTCCACCAAACCCCTTCCACCAATAAGCGATGACTATGAGTGGATGTAAGTGGAAAAACAACAGTTTACCAACAAGCAAAATGGCGACAGGCAAAAATGGAAAAGTAAATAATCATTAGATAAAAAATCACTAAATCTCAGGAACCCCATGGGGAACAGAGAGACCCCAAAATGGTGGCAAAGCCCTTCCCAAGATGGCGGCAAAGCCCTTCCCAAGATGGCAGCAATGCTCTTCTCAAAATGGTGGCAACACCCGTCCCAAAGTGGTGGCAACGCCCTTCCCAAGATGGCGGCAATGCCCGTCCCAAGATGGTGGCAACGCCCTTCCCAAAATGGTGGCAATGCTCTTCCCAAGATGGCGGCAGTGCTCTTCTGAAGATGGCAGCAATACCCTTCCCAAGACGGTGGCAATGCCCTTCCCAAAATGGCAGCAATGTCCGTCCCAAGATGGCTTCAACACCCTTCCCAAGATGGCAGCAAAGCCCTTCCCAAGATGGCAGCAATGTCCATTCCAAGATGGCGGCAGCACCCTTCCCAAGATGGCAGCAAAGCCCTTCCCAAGATGGCGGCAACACTCTTTTCAGGATGGCGGCAATGCCCTTCCCAAAACTGGCAACGCCCTTCCCAAAATGGCAGCAACGACCTTCCCAAAATGGTGCCAATGCCCTTCCCAAGATGGCGGCAACACCCTTCCCAAGATGGCAGCAAAGCCCTTCCCATGATGGCGGCAATGCTCTTTTCAACATGGCGACAACGCCCTTCCCAAGACAATGGCAACGCCCTTCCCAAAATGGCGGCAGTGCCCTTCCCAAAATGGCAGCAGTGCCCTTCCCAAAATGGTGGCGTTCCCTGGCAACCACGGGACTCAAAGCGCTGCCTTAGGATTTTAGCTTTCCTGTTTCTCATATATTTGTAATCCTGCAGTTCCTCAGTGTATAACTCCAAACTCCATATCCAGTGTGATGGAGCTGCTGCTCTCCCAGTTTGGTCAGACACCACAATTCCTCTCCAGGCTGGCAATCAAGGACACCTCACTGCCTCAGGCCTGAGAGATGTAAAACAAAAATGAGTTTGGGGGAGTAAACTGGGGGTAAATGACTTCATTACCTGAAGCTGTAATTGGAAGATTAACCCCCAATATGCAAACAGACCAAACTTATAAAAATATGAAAACCTGTGACCCGTGGCCCATTTTTTGGGTGTAGCCTCTGGGGGGGCTTCACCTGCTCTAAATGTACCTGAAGGCCCTTCGGTAATTTATTTATTATAAATTTATAGCTTTAATGTACCTTTTTATTCTCCTTATTTTGTCTGGCCTCTGTTTTTAGGTAGTTCCAACAAGGTACCAGAAGAACAATGGGGAAATGGTGTCAGCTCTCCCCCTCAGGCCAAACCTGTGGTCTGGGAGAAGAAGGGGAAAAAATGTTGGCAAAAAGAGCCCTCACATTAAAGGTTGGGGATGACAGAGAAGTTCCAGTGGAGATAAAGCCCCACCAACACTGTGGTTTCCTCAGGTTACCAGGACAAGACACATCCCAAAGGGGAAAGAACACAAAGGACAGAGAAAAACATGGCAGGACTCGCCACAAAATGTGTCCACTGCTCTTGTAAATCCTGGGAGAGAGGTATAAATGTCCTGTCTGAGGGAGTGTCCTGCTCCCAGCTGAGGACAAGAGGAATTTTCCCAATTTTCACACCTCGTTGCCCTGGAGGAGGAAGGGGAGAGATGCCGGCTCACAATTCCATTAAGGACTCTCTGCCAGCTGTCAGGATGAATCCACGGCCTCACCCTCAAGAATTTCTGAAGCAAAAAAAGATTAATTTTTATCCTCTGTACATAAGTTAACAAGCAGAGAAAATCAGATCCCTCACATCTGCTTCTGGGGGCTCTTGGATACTTCAGTGATTCCCTGCATGAGCTGGAGCAGGAATTTCTGCTGCCACTGAGCATTAACAGCACAGCAGACAACATATTGAGGGTAATAAAAACAATGCAACCCTCATTTATCAGCTTGAGGAGAAGCTGTCGAGACAACCAGCTGAGAATGACCCACCAGGAAAGGCTGAGAAACACAAGATGAAGATGTTTGGGGTTTACTCTTTGCTTGGAAATGATGCTCAACTCCAGCACAAAGTGCAGAGAATTGAGGGAAAGCTTTGCCTCCCCTCCATCCCCTTGTCCCCAGCACTATTTATGTGCAGTGTTTGCAAAACTTCATGGTCTGATTTTGCTGCCAAGTGAGGTTTGAACTTCTCTCCTTGGCTTGTGTCCTCCCCTGCACAATCAGTGCACAGCCTAGTGCATGACATTTCCCTACATATATACACATATTTAATGTATTATGTCTCTCAATAAGTATATTTTTAATTAATGAGCAATTTCAAATGGAAGATGAAAAGCAAGAGTCTCCTTTTCCTTTTGGAAGGGTGATCCAATACCACTGAGAGTAGCAGATGGTTTCCTCCTTAGAAAGCCAGACAAAGCAAATGCATCCATAAATGTCCAGAATGTCAGAAGCAGGCATCAAATAGAAAAAGTTCAAGTAAATACACACAGCTCTTGCTTCTCAGAAACCAGGAACATTTGCTAGTCCTGTCAAAGAACAGATTTATTATTTTTTCCCCTTCTCTAATACACTGAAATTTCCAAGCAGAGCTGAAAGCATGGAGGTGCCTTGGTCTCACTGGGGAAATAATTCTGCACAGATTTGACCTGTGAAAATATTCACCTCAAAATCCTCAATTTCTCTGGAAAAGCCCAGCACTAACCATCTCACAGGCAGGACCTGTTAGAAACCCTAAAAAAACCAAACACCTTTAATTTGTGGTGTGGAGAGAAGCCAAGATCGTGGTCAAGCAGTGAATCCAAGTTCAGGGGTATGGACTGGGGAGCACAAAACACCTGCAGGTTCCTAATCCATCTCCATGATCAGGTTATTCCTAAATAGTCCAGGTGCTCTTGGGAGATGGTTCAGGTAAACCAAAATAATGATTCAATCAAAATAATAATTCAATCAAAATAATGATTCAATCAAAATAATGATTCAACCAAAATCATTCCAGATCAAGGCAGGCACTTGAGTCGCTGCCATCTAAACCATCTCAGCCTCCTGACTTAGGTGTGAACACAGATAATTTCCTGATGTGTTTTCCTGAATAATCCCTACCAGGAATCTCCACTCAATTTAATTTGAAACCCATATTGTGGGGAAAAATCTGGTTCTGCCTAAGGGCACTTTTAGGGAAGAGCAGAACAGACCCCACAGGTGTGAAAGGCTCCATGACCTGCCAGCCCAGCAGCCTCCTGTCCTCCTCCCCTGCTCTAAAATACCCATTTCTTGCCCTAAAGTACCTATTTCTTTCCCTAAAATATCAATTTAATGCCCCAAAATACCTATTTCTTTGCTGTCTCCACTTTTCCCTTGTGAATGCCGACCAAAACTTACTAAAAGCATATTTATGTGTTTTTTATAATACTTGTTAGGTAAAAAGTCATAACAGTACCCTGGATTTTGAGCACATTTCTACAGAAAGCAGTGCAGATGCAATTCTATTTATTGAGGCTCCCTAGTCTCCAAAGTCTATCAATCCAAACAATTTTTGGGTCCTCAAAAACCAGTGAAACCTCCAGAATATGAAGTTGCTGGAAGTTGCATGAAAGACTTGACCACTCAATGCATTCACCCAGTGAAAATCAGAGCCTGTCCCTGTATTTCTTAAAAGATCAGGCATCACAACTGGAATAAAATTATTTTTTATTATTAAATTATTCCAATTTAGAGGGCTCAGCCCAAACTGAGCACAAACATCCCAGCCTAAGAGCTGGTTTGGGACATCTCTGAGATGCTGAGGAGAAATGGAAGCATTTTAAAGCAAAAATAGGTCAGTCAAAAGTCAAGTTCCACTTTTCATGAAGAAACAAAACCTCCAAGTATGCATCCAAATTTTCAGGATTTTTTCACTTTCTCCAAGTCCCTCTCCAGCTCTCCTGGAGCCCCTTTAGGCTCTGGAGTTTTCTCCAGGCTGAAAAATCTTGGAGGGAAAGGGAAGGAATGAGAGAAACAGGGGAAAGGGGGAAACTTAGCAACAAATAAAATAAAAAAGACCACACTTTTAAATAGTTTGGAAGCCAAACAGAGCCCTTTTGTCCAGGTAAATATTTCCAATTAAATCCCTGCTCTGCTCTCCACAGGAACATCAGCAACTGGACACTGAGTGTACCATATGTGGTTATTTTCAAATGAAAAACAAAATCCCTTTTTCTTCAAAAAAGTCAGGTTAAAACACTCCCATCCTCTGGTTTTCTGCATAAGCACAATCCAAAAGCATTAAGTGAGTTAAACACATTAAATAACTGTAATAATCTGCTCTCAGAGTGCAGAGTAATGGAATCTTGCAGCAAGGCTTGGAATTAACCTGCTTAATTTCCCTGGTATTACATCCACCACATCCATCCCTCATTCTGCTCCACAACTGCATCATTAACTTCCCATCCACACACTCCAACCTCTCACTCCAACTTGCCACTTCTTCAAACAAATGTTTTATAATTTGCTTATCCACTGCCATTTGCATCAACTTCCTATTAAAACAGAGAGAAGGAGATTTAAATCTTCTTCCTCCACATTTAATTCAATTGTCTGGCATTACTTAGTTTTAATGACTCAGTGCACAAGATGTGGTTTATGCTTGGCTTGGACTAATTCAGAAGTTTCTACATCTAGTAAGGAGGAGAAAAGGACTGAAAAAAAAATACATAAAATGGAGCATTTTGGTCCTGGTATTTCCTGATTTCCTACAAGCTGAGAAAGAACTGGCTAATCCAACCCAACAGGGCTTTGCTCAGAATATTTCCAAGAAAACCTCCCATATCAGTAAAAAAAAAAAGGAAATCAGCTGGGATTGATGTGGATTTCCTTTATTCCAGTGGGAAAGGAGGGAAATTCATCCCTACTCTCCTTCTGTGATTTAATTCTATGTGATTTTATGGGTTCCCTGCCCGTGCCAGGGGTTGGAACTGGATGATTTTTAAGGTCCCTTCCAACCCAAACATTTCCCTCTCTGGTTTTCTCTATCTACCAAATACAGAGTTAACAACCAACATTTTAAAAAATCAACACAGTCATTGTGGCTCCCACCTAAAGCTGATTTTGTGCAGCCCTGAGAGATCAGATTCATTTACTAAACCAGGCCAGAAAGGCAGCCTGGGACTGATTTTTGCTAATGAAAAGACAGTAAACCAATTTTCCCCTGGATAAATTACACTAATTACATTTTAAGATGTATTTTAAGGTGATAGGGATTGTGCTATTATAGCATAGAATTTATAAATACAAAAGAAATGAAAGAGATTTTCAACTAAAATCTGTTTTCTTCGGTCTTTTACTAGCGGGTTAACAGTGCACTATTAAACCAGGAGAATATAATATTCCAATTAACTTGGTTTTAGTCACTTCTGGCTGAAGAGAATGGGAATAAAGTCAATAAAAGATGAGGTAACAGAAATGGCACCTTGGATGGAGGATGGAGCTTTATCTACCACACTCCAAATGCTGTAAAATTCCCTTGAGATGTCTCTGAAAGTCTGGAATTCTTTACCTGAGACAGATCCCTCCTTACCCATGGCAGAGATCCCCTATCCACAACAAACAATCCTCAGGAATTTGCTGACAGTTTGTTAAATCCATCCTAATGAGATTCACACTGTAAATTCCCTTAAACTGTTCCATAGGGGGGGTCTGCCTTGTCCTTCTGCATCTTTGGTCCCTGTGGAAATCATTCTAAATCAATTTAAACTCGATTTCCTTGTGGCTGTTTCATCCACAGAGTACAAGAGTAAACCCTAAATGTCAGTTCCCATTCCTATAAATTCAAATTTTGGATTTCAATTGAAATGTCGATTTCAATGTCAATTTTCAGTTTTATAAATTCAAATTCAAGGTGTCATTTTTGGCTGATACTTTTGATGGTGATTCTTTGAGTGTGCAAAAACCAGTCCTTCGTGATGGATGTTTAAACTATTACAAATAATTTTTTACTATAACACCAAGTTTTCTATGCAAGGACTCCAGTTTTCCAAAAAGAGTCAAAGCAGAGGCAGAGAAGAACACAATTCTGAGTCCTGGAATTCTTTCATCTCCCTTTTTGCAGCATCTTTTAACTGGGAATGGGAAAGAAGGATTTGCTCCTCAAGTTCCCAGATGAGAGATGCTGGTTTCTTCCCTGCCCCAAGCAGATTTATCTCTGTATTTCAGATCTCTATCACCACTCAACAGAAGGAAAAATAAAGTTATTCTCCCCTTTCTGCTTTGTATTTGCAGCACCTGAAATAGGAGAAGCATCTTTTGTCATACGAAGGTAAAGGCCAAGCTCCAGCGGGCGACTTTTTGTTAAATTCCTAAATTGGATCCTCCAGTTATAAAAGCCATAAAAATAAAGCCTTTAGAGACACAAACACTTTGTTGCTGCAGGAGAGCAGGTGGATCTGAGGTGCACAGGTGGCACAGGAGCATTCCCACCCAGCCCAGGGGCTCAGGGTACCCCCAACCCAAAATCCCCGTGCCAATGAAAACACAAAGCCTCAAGGTCTGAAGAGTTCAAATGGTCAAAAATTCTGGATAAAAAGCACAGGATCTGATAAGGAATCATGGAATAATCAATAAAATCAATTATATAAATTTCTACAAATGAAATGAGTTCATGAAACAAGAAGGGTAACGAGCTATAAATATTTGAATAAAACCCACCCCAGGCTTTTCTCTGTAATACTCTATTCTATATTCCAGAGAGGCTCTGGCAGAATATTCCAGCAGCAAGGCAGGATAAAATGACAGAGACAATGGGGGAGCAGAGAGAAGTGCCCAGTTTGCTGGGATTGATGGAATAATGCCAAACTTGAAACTCCAAGTGAGACCTGAGGTGTTTGTGAGAGGAACTCACAAGGTGGGCTCCTTATCACACCTCTCAAACATTTGGCTTCTTCACTTACCAATCAAGGAAGGGCTTTTTGTTGAGGGTTTTTCCCCCCAGATTCATGAAATACCCAAAGCCCCACCAAACTCCTCAATTAGGGATAAGAGATGTGAATTAATTGTCTGATATTAACATGGAAATGCATCTTGCAAAGCATCATCTCCTCCTTACACACGCCCCAGCCATTACCACTAACAGAGTTCCAAGTATTTCCCTCTTCCAGGGAACTCATTAGGAAGTTAAGGTTGCAAGGAATTTGTTTTTATCCACATTTTAATGTGAAAGTTGCAGTCAGGAATATCTCAAGGTTGGTTTAAGTCAGAGAGAGGAATCATGTAAGAAGTTGGTGGTAGTGAATTATTTTTGTTTTCTGCATCAAAATGCTTCACTTATAAATTAACTCACATGGAAAAATAATAAAGATGGAAACAATGCACGGAAAAATACAGCCCGTTATTCCAGAGATGGAATCCCAGGGTAACTGAGGTTGGAAAGGACCACAGTGGGTCACAGGTCCCACTCCCTGCTCCAGCAGGGCCAGCCCAGAGCCCAGGGCACAGGGAAGTGTCCAGGTGGCTCTGGAATGTCCCTAGGGAGGAGATCCAGCCCCTCTCTGGGCTCTGCCCCACATCCAGGGGCAGTTCCTGGGATCAGAGCCTGCCTGTTCCCCTGGTGCCACTGCTGGGCCTGGAGCAGAGCCTGCTCCGTCTTTGGGATCTCCCTTTGGGATCTCCCTTTGGACTCTGATCCCATGGATGGGGTCCCTGAGCAGTCCCTGCTCCATCCTTTGGGATCTCCCTTTGGACACTGATCCCATGGATGGGGTCCCTGAGTAGCCCCAGCTCCATCCTTTGGGATCTCCCTTTGGACACTGATCCCATGGGTGGGGTCCCTGAGCAGCCCCTGCTCCATCTTTGGGATCTCCCTTTGGGATCTCCCTTTGGACTCTGATCCCATGGATGGGGTCCCTGAGCAGCCCCTGCTCCATCCTTTGGGATCTCCCTTTGGACTCTGATCCCATCCATGGATCCCTCAGCCATGTCCCCTGAGCCTCTCCTGGGCACGGGGATGCTCCAGGTCCTTCAGCACCTTGGTGGCCTTGGCAGCACTGGGGGAACGTTTGGACTCGTTGATCTTTGAGGGCTTTTCCAAGTCTGTGATTCCATTTCACATCACAGCTCCTGAACTCTTAAAGACTCTAAATTTCGTCTGCTTACAGTTCCAACGACTTGAAGCCAACTCCAGATAAATCCTCACGTTTCCAGGGCAGCTAGAAAGGTGCCAAGACTGATTTCTGTCCAACCACCCACTGGGCACATCCCTCCTCACGCTGGGGTCAGGCCAAATTGGCATCTCAGCCCTGAGCCCTATAAACCCCTTATTACTGGAATTACAGCTTCCTCCATGCCAGGAACACATCCCCCAGCAGGGAAGGACTGCAGTGAGGGAAGGGGCCGTTTGAAATCACTTCCACGCTCATTAAGCAGACAAAGGAAGTGCCATTTGTGCCATTTGTTCCCACATTCCTCGATGTCACGAGGTGCAGGGAATGCAGGGCTTAGAGGGAGCTCATCCAATAACTCCTGATGACAATTAAGCCAAACACAACCACATGATCTGTGCAATTAAAATCCCCAAAGAGGAGCACAGATGTACTCGATGCCCCCAATCACTTACAGGATTTTTTTTTTTTATATTATGTAAAAATCCAGCTACTGAGCAGCAAGGCTTTGGTATTATATTATTAAGTAATTACAATGAGATATGAAAACACTAATGAGATCTGTGGTGAGGATTTGCTGTACCCAATGTTTTGAGGAAAAAGAATCAGTCTGGCTTTCTCCAGCACACTTGGAACAACCTCCTGCAGGCAGCTGCATGAGTTTTATGTGGAGAAAACACAGACAAATCTGGTTTCAACAACTTCTCCGCCTTTGTGGTGACTGCAAGGCTCAAAAGACTGGCAAGGGAAGTGGGAAAATTCGGGAAATTGATATCCAGAGCATGAATTTAAATGCAGGCCCTGGTGTGCACATTGATGTGGGGAGCTGCAAACACCACTTGGAGCACAGAACACCCTCCCCTGTCCTCTCTGCTTTAGGAAATCACACAAATGTGGCACATTAATGACTGTGCATGGTGTGATCCATCTGGGCCTGGGGTATAGCACATGAATTCTTGGGGAGGATTCTTCACATGAGCACTCCTCTCCCAAACTGATCCCGGCCACCCTGGAGACACAAAACCAGAGGATTCTGTGACAGCACCAGATATTTGCTGAAACTCTGAACCTACTGATGAAAAGAGACCCATTGTCAAGGAAACAGGGGCCTCATAATTTTAGGAGGAGACAGGGAGAAGAAAAGTCATGTCAAGGCAACAATCCTGGGACTCTTGAGAAGTCCTAACACTCCAAAATGCTTTGGGAAATGGAGGCAGAGAAATGTCTCTCATTTTGCCCAAAACCACATTTTCTGGTGAGAGCTAACTTGGAAAGAACAGCCTTAGAACCCTTCCAAGGCACCTTCCCTTTCTGCTTCAGCCAACCCAGATCTTTCCAGCAGGAAACCAGCTCTGATCAGTCCAGGATGTGCAACTCCACCAAATTTATAAGGTTCAGAAATAACCTTTGAGGCCTGGGATAACTCAAATGGATCCCAAAGCTCAGCCTTCCCCTTTGGAGAATAATGTGGATTCACTCAGGCCATGCCCCAAAGGAAGCTGACCACGAGGATCATCCCACAGAGCCTCCCCTCCTCACATCACCATTATTATTATTATTATTATTATTATTATTATTATTATTATTAAGAAGTACTCAGGCCAGTTTGAGAGGAAGGTTCTGTTTTCCCAGTGCTAGGTGGTCCACTCCAAAATTTTTCAATTAATATATCCACACCTCGCAGGCCAGTTAAACTGGGGTAATCACCAAAATGAGCTCCTTTAAAGATGGGTTCAACGTGCACATGATGCCCTTCTACAACTTCACCTGATGGACCTTTGAACAGAATTTAAATTATGAGGCTGCAATTCCAAACCAACATGAGGAGCCACCCACTCTGGAATGGACAGCTTCATTCAAGCTTCAAAACCAACAAAAATACAGGAGATAAGTGATTTTAAAAGCTATGGACAGGAGGATTAAAAGCTCTGGTGGTTTTATCAGGAAAAAAATCTTCCCCATGAAGGTGGGGAGGTGCTGGCACAGGGTGCCCAGAGAAGCTGTGGCTGCCCCTGGAAGTATCCAAGGCCAGGCTGGACAGGGCTTGGAGCAATCTGGGATAGTGGGAAGTGTCCCTGCCCATGGCAGGGGTGCCACTGGATGATTTTAAGGTCCCTTCCAACCCCAACCAGTTTCTGCATAATTCTCACAGACATTCCTTTTCTCCATCTCCATAAAAACACCCTTTTCCCTGCCCATCTCCTCATTTTATTACTGCATGCAAAACCTTATTCAAGGAAACTCTCCTCACCTGGAAAACATCCATATTTCTGTGTTCTGATAAGAAAATATTTTACCACTGCCCATGATAAATGAAACAACTCCACCAGCAATTGATGCCCGTGGCCCATGGAGCCCTTGAGAAACCGTCAGCTCTTGTATCTTCAGAGCCCTAAATCACCTCCCTTCATTGATTAAAGTTCCATCTTCATCCTGCAGAAGAGAATCACCTCCTCAGCTCACATTTATCTCCTTACAAAAGGCAGGGAATAATGGATCTGTGAAAGCTGTTGCCTTTCTTTTGGCAATAATTTCTGATCTATGATACACAAATGGAAACACAGGAGAGCGACACCTCCAATTCCTGTGTGTGTAAAATGGATAACAACCAACATTAAATCAAACGTGTAGCATTTTAATCCTTTAATTAGGTAAAAATTACTTTCTCCCCAACAGTTCTTCCTTATTAGGAAAAAACTCAAGACATCTACAGATCCTCCAACTGTTATTCCAACTCGAAGCCACAAAAGTCTTTGGAGCATCTGGCGTGTTTTGTGCTGCGTGGCAGCCTCGTTCTCTTTGAATTGAGTGATTTATTACCACCTAACCTCAGTCTCTGATGAGATTATGTTGCCAGTTTGTGCCAGTTTTCTGAGAGAGGGCTCTGGAACCCAGCTTTGGGCTAAGCCTGGTGAATCTCAATTAAAGGCTGACCTTTACAAGATGAGGGAAATGTTAATTCATGCTCACCTAAACGGTTTTAGCCCTCCTTGAAAGCAGAGATTTCTGAGCCTGCCCACTCCTCTGCCACTGTAAAGTTCCATTTCAATGTTATTAAGATAAAAACCTCTTGGCTGCAAGGGAAAAACCCCAAATGCTAATACAGCTGTCTGGGGTGCATTTGTTATGCTCCTTGAAAAACAAGGATGGCGCATTTTGAAGGGATTTCAGACACAGATTAGAGGCAGCAGAATGACAGGGCCAGAGATTAAACACTTCTTTACCCCCTGAACAGGTACAGGAGCAGCAGCAGCTCCCTCCACACTCACCCTGAAGGTCTCTGTTGGAATTTGCCATCCCCTGTGATGTGGAATTACTTCCTGGAGAAGTCTCAGCTTGAAAGGTATAAAATTTGCAGAAAAGGCAAGAAAGCTGCTCAGTCTCCACAGATAATTGCATTAGGCTGTTTTTTAAATTAGGATTATACACTCCATCAAATGGAAGAAAGAAAAGGAATGTATTTATCAATGTCCTGCTAAGCAAGCTGGTGAAAACAAAGAAATTTGACCAGCAAAAATGATGGATGTGGAGAAACTTCAATGTGAAAAGAAGAATTTGATGGAAAATTCAAATGTCAGCAGGATTTCAATAGAAAACATAAACATCCAAGAGCATCTCAGGACTCTCTAAAAGGCCAGAAGAAACAAAAGAAAAAAAATACAATGCCAACATAGCAATTATTCACTCTAGAAAGAAGATAGAATCATAGAATATCCTCAGCTGGAAGGGACCCACAAGGATCAGAGTCCAAATATATTTTGTGTATATATATTATAATTCTCCACCCAACACTATGTATAAAGGAAATGTATTGCAGTTTTGGCCAGTCTGGTGACTCAAGATTTAATAAAAAAAATCAGGATCAACTGATCAACTTCCACCAGGTTGAATTCTGACCCAGCTGATCTGAACTCCCATGGATATTTTATTCCTCATTTCACAGCCTAACTCTGTGGTGTTTAAATGAATGGTTCACTACTGACATTTAGGCAAAAGCACAAATTCCATGGCTCAGTCCTTCTAAAAGCATGCTCCTCCTGGAAAAAACTCCAGTAATTGATATAAAACAGGGTATTATAGTTCACAGGCATAAACATTCCCCACCTATTCTGTTCTAATCTGCATAATACAAGATAATTCCATGTTGTCTTTGTAAATTCACCACAAAGCCCTCAAATGCTTCAGTAATCCAGATTCAAAGCTGGAAAGGAGCTGTAAATAAGTGCCTTGAAAATCAAGGATTGCTCTGCAAGCAAGGCACTGGGAACACAGCAAATCCCAACTGTAACAACACAACCCAACCAGTCCTGGCTGGAGCAGCTTCCAGCAAAATGAGTGAGAGGGCAGAATTCCTGGGATATTTCATAAAAGGAGGATGAGGATTGTGCTTCCTCACATCAACAGGGGAGAGAAGCATGGCAGATGTGGGAGTGAGGATGGAGAATCCAGGCTGTGGCAGAACTCAGAGCTGATTCCAGCAGATTCTCCATCTGTTTCACAAGCTCCTCTCCTCACACACCACCTTGATGCTCCCATTTTTGGTTTTCTTGTTCCAAAAGGAGCACGTGGATCCTGAGGGTGGTTGGGCTCTGAAGTGAGAACAGTGTAAGGGCTAAAGATTAAAGGAAGAGGAGCCTGAGGTCAAGACTGAGGTGGGGAGGTCCAGGGAAGCTGTGGCTGCCCCTGGATCCCTAGAATGTCCAAGGCCAGGTTGGACATTGGGGTTTGGAGCATCCTGGGATAGTGGGAGGAGTCCCTGCCATGGAAATGGGGTTGGAACTGAGTTAGATTATTTTTTAAGGTCCTTTGTAATGGTGGTGGGGTTTTGCACCACTTCATTAGTGGCTTGTCTGGAGTCTCTTCTGCCTTCACTCAGAGCCAGGATTAAAAAATACACGAAGGAAACTAATTTTCTCATGTTTGGGTTTGGTTGTTCATGAAATCTTAAAAGTACAGAAAGTTCAGCAACACCTCTGGCCACCAGCTAGAAGTGAGCAAAATGGAGAGAAATCCAGTTAGCCACAAGGTCTCTTACAGCTAAACAGTCCAATAGGGAATTAACACCTATATTATTTATACTTTTAACCCAATAACCAAATTCCTGTGACCCTCGGGGTGACACTGACTGACCAACCAGAAACTACAACCTGAAACCATGAAGAAGAAGGAAGATGAGCACTGAAAGAGACACCACCCAAAATCCTCCATCCTGCCCCATACCTATTACCATATTATAAACCCCTCAAATTTAAAACCCTTCACCATGTGAAATCACACACTTTTATTTAACTACACACCCATGATTTTAACTCCATCACTCAAATTTGGAGCCTTCTCCAAGGCCTCAGGTCAAAAGCAGTGTTCTCCAGGGGGTCAGTGCCAGAAAGCACAGAAAGCTCAAAAAACCCCAGGTTTGTGGGATCCAACACTTCCCAATCCAAACCATTCCACGGCAGTGACGCTCCCAGTGCTCACTGGCACCCTCTGAACTGGCAGCCAATATTGCCCTGACACCAAAATTCCTCCTCCTGCCTTACCTTGCTCAAAGTCCACGACACAAAGCAAAGATTTCACAGCCCAAGCCTGACTTTCAACACCTCCCATCTCGCTGAGAAGTGACAAGAATTAAGTGGGAAATGCAACCCCCCCAAATGTTCTCCAGGATTAACAGAGATGCCCTGATCCTTTTTCACAGACTCGACTGCTGGCCGAGGTCAGCCTTTAATAAGCAGCAATCCACGCATTTTAGACACCTGGAAGGGATCAAAACCAATGTTGAAAAGGAAAAAAAACAAACCCACATGGATGGGAAAAGGAGGCCTGACCCCACCCAGCAATGGGAACCTGTTGCTGTAGATGAAATGCCAAACGTGCTCTCCCCAACACCAGGAGCTCTTTGCACTGACAAAGCAAAGGGACCCTCCTGCCTCCTTTTTTTAGGTATCTCCCTCTGAATTGTTGTAGCTTTAGTAACAATCTCTGAGGAAAAATCAAGAAACAAACGATTTTCTTCCACATAATCCCCCTTTTGCTGTCAAGGGCCTGACCCCAGTTTGATAATCTCATTTCCTGAAAATCAAAACGCTGGAAATTTAAGCTTCCTAGAGTGTTAATTGCGGCCCTGCTCCATTGCTAATCAAAAAATTGGATGTTTTGCATGAAAATGCTGCTCTAATTAATTCTCAGTCATAAAGCAGCCTGGTTTTAATAACCCCTCCTTGATTGGGCAGCCTTTGAAGAGGCCGTGCTGCTAATCCGCTACACCGGGACAAAGGCACGCCGAGGAATCAGGGGTGGCTTTTTCCAGGGGCTGGGGGAGCTGACTGCTCCAGAGCTGGTAAAACCCAAAAATCCCTGCTCTCCCCTGTCCCCCAGCCCTGCCCGAGCTCAGCTGTGATGCTGCACATCATCAGAGACAAAAGCAGTGGTGTGGCAGGAAATTCAGGATATCACATCAGCTCCCCCTCCTCGGCTGATTTTTCCTGCTGGTTTATTCCCCATCCTTCCTTAAGGAATATTTTTTAACCAGCACAGGCCACTTGTCACAACATCTCCTTTAACCAGACATGACTCCTGTTCCCTCTCCCCCTCCCCACCACCTCTGACTGACAACACATTATCATCCACATCTCGGAGAGGTGCTGAACCGAATTTTCATTATCCCAAATGTCAGCATTGCTTTCTGTCACTGCTGAGCACAGCTGGCTCCCTCCAGCAGCCCTTGGGTGAATCCAAATGGAACAAGGCACCTACAAATAACTGCATTTTCCCTGGACCTGGCCTTACATGGTGCCCTTGTCATATCACATCCTGTGTGCCTCTGCTGCTGTTTCTTGGCGTCAAAATCTTAATTAGCGGAGTTCCACGTTGATTTTTTTTTTAATTATTTAAAACCTTATGGTAAGGAATTTTTCAGGCTTGGGTGGAGAATGGATGAGCAGCAGAGTGGGGAGTAACACAAATCCACTTCCCAAATTTAGATTTGTGTCAGAGGAGTATTCAAGGCTTTCCATTCATCACCCAGCCAGCAAGAAAAAAAAATAAAATCTGTGGAGTTTCTAAAAATTATCCATTATAATTTATTGTGTCATTATACCTTTGTTTTTACTGCCATCCTTTGCCAGAGGTGAGCAACCTGGAAAGTTCCTAAAATCCCAGACTGGTTTGGGTTAGAAGGGACCTTAAAATCACCCAGTGCCACCCCTGCCAGGGCAGGGACACTTCCACTGTCCCAGGGTGCTCCAAGCCCCATCCAGCCCAGCCTTGGACATTCCAAGGTGTGGAAGTGCTCCCCACTTTCAGCTAAACTTCTGCTCATCTTTTAGATATTTGATTTAAAAATCCACAACAGCCTCTTGCATGAGATTTTTAGTTTATAAATAAATTGGTATAATACTCTTACTACTCCCAACAAGAGAAAAATCACTGTGCAAAAGTTCTGGGTATTTAAAATCAGCTCTGAAAAACTGAACCTTCACACAGACCCAGAATGGTTTGGTTGGAAGGGTCCTTAAAAATCATCTCATTCAATTCCCCTCCTGCTCCTTCAAACAGAAGGGGAAGTTTTCAATTTTTTTTTTTTTTTAAGTAGGAAGAAGTGCACTGCATGTCTGGAATGCCCTGGACAGAAGCTGCCTAAATACCTTCATAAAGTAATATCGAATTTTTGCTGTTTCAGTTCAGCACACACAATGTGTCCAGTAGTTGGTAGGATTCAGCTTCGGGGCACAAATTTCATTCTTTGTTCTATTAAAGACTTTCTCTGTGAAGTCAGGTGACTTTTTTTGTCCTTTCTTTGTACAACAAGCCCTGTCTGAAATTCCAGAGCCAGCAGAGCACAAACTCATCCTGCCAAAGCAGCAGGAGCAGAGACAGAACTTTTCATAAAAACCCCAAAACAAATGAAAAGGAAAAAACCCAAAGGCGTGACAACAGTCCAAGAATATTTTCCATCCTTCAATGGAACACAAGTATTTGGAGCAGTGATTCCTCAAGGAACAGCTCATGGAGCATCCTCCTGAGTGGCAGGGCAGCCACTGCCTGTCTGTCTATAAATCAATACCTTCCATAATCAATAGAAACCTGTCTATAAATCAGCACCTTCAATAATCAATAGAATCCTGTCTATAAATCAATACCTTCAGTAATCAATAGAAACCGGACTATAAATCAGTACCTTCAATAATCAATAGAAACCGGTCTATAAATCAATACCTTCAATAATCAATAAAAACCTGTCTATAAATCAGTACCTTCAATAATCAATAGAAACCTGTCTATAAATCAGCACCTTCAATAATCAATAAAAACCTGTCTATAAATCAGCACCTTCAATAATCAATAAAAACCTGTCTGTAAATCAGTACCTTCAATAATCAATTCAAACCAGTGGGATGTGACCTGGGACTGAGTGTTGACTCTGGAATTCTGATCCTGCTCCTCTCCCATCATCCTTCCCTGGACAATCCATCCCACAGCCACATTCCCAATAAAATCCTGCTCCACAAGGCCATGGAGATGTTGAATTAATGCAGAGGTGCACTGAGCTTCTTGGGGGGAAAGAAACAACAAATCTCAATTTTTGGAGGTGCTGAGCAGGTGTGGAGTCCATTCATGTCCTTGGGAACCATGGGAACCCTGGAGCACTTCCCATTGCAGGGAATGCTGCAGGACAGGGCAGAGCTGACCCCTGTGACTCTGACCCAGTGGCACCTGCTTGGAATTACCAACCAAACCCAACCTCAACACAGTGTCCAATTCCTAAATATTTCCCTTGGAATAGAAATCTGTTCTGGAAGCCAAGAGCAAAAACCAGAAGAGGGGAAGTGATGAGGTGGCAGCTGGTGTTCCCTGCCATTCAGAGAATCATGGAATGCTTTGGTGGGAAGGGATCTCAAAGCCCACCCAGTGCCACCCCTGCCATGGCAGGGACACTTCCATTGTCCCAGGTGCTCCCCAATGTCCAACCTGGCCTTGGACATTCCAGGGATCCAGGGGCAGCCACAGCTGCTCTGGCAATTCCAGCCCAGCCAGGAATTCCTTCCCAAGATCCCATCCATCCCTGCCCTCTGGCAGTGGGAGCCATTCCCTGTGTCCTGTCCCTCTGTCCCCTGTCCCCAGTCCCTCTCCAGCTCTCCTGGAGCCCCTTTAGACCCTGCAAGAGGTTCTGAGCTCTCCCTGGACCCTTCTCTTCTCCACATGAGCATCCCCAGCTCTCCCCAGCCTGTACCAGCCCAGAAGGAAATATTTCACTTCTGTACTTGCCCCCACCTTTTTTTTTTTAATGGCAGTTGTCAGAGAACTTGTGTGGCCAACTTCAAGGGGAAAACACATGGCCAAAGTCTTTCTCCTGCAATTTCAGTGGAATGAGACAGAAGAATTCCAGCTCTAAATCACTTGCAGCAGGTCCCTTTCTCCCACTGAGGGATAATGTGAGCCTCATGCTCTGCACTATTTCAGTCCAAATCAAAGGGGTTAATGACAAAGCATCACTCTGATCTTCACACATTTTTAAGGCTATTTAAATTAAATTCTTATTTCAAAAAGTTAGCGTGAGCTAAACTTTTATAAATTCCTTTCTTTTCATGCATATGTTTCTTTGAAGATCTTTTCAGGAAAAAAGATTCCCTAACAAGTCACCCTCCCCCTGCTGCCACTGAAAAATCATCCCTGTGGATAAGGCTGTTGGGAACAGAAACTGTGCAGTGTTCAGAGAAGACAGAGTGTCACATGCCTGCTTTCCACTAACCTGATTGAACAACTAAATTGTATTTCTCTTTAAAAGGAATAAAAAAAAAAATATATATATATATAAAAAATCCAAATGCAGATCTTGCTGTGGTCTGGAATTCGGGAAGATTAATGAGCAACCTAAAAGGGAACAGCAGCTCATAATAGAGACAGAGGTTACTGCATTTTTAACGTGAAGTTCAAAGGGAAACTTTTCTTGATGGTTCAACTGCAAAGAATCTCAGCAAATTCATCTCATCTATTGTCCCCACTGCCTCCCCACACTGACTTTTTGTCACCTATTGCATCATGTCCAGGCTCTTCCAATTGAGCTGCAAAGGGCAGCAGGATCTTGGCCCTCTCACACTAATTCCTGTTTTGTCCTTTACTTCTTTGTCAGCTCCTGGGCTTTGTTCTTCCCCACCCCGAGCAGCCTGAGCAGCTCTGCTGCATCCTCCTCTCCTGGAAATGCTCCCCGTGTCCTGCTCATCCCAAATGCTGCCCCAAGATTTGTCCTGTGTCCATAAGGAATTGCTCTTCCAAGAAATTTGGCTCTGAACGAGCTCCAAACCCAGGACAGGAGCTCCTCAAAACCCTCAGTAACAGCAACAACCACCAAAAAATCCCCAAATCTCAGCCACAAAGCACCTGGAGGAGGACACAGATATGGAGAGAGTCAATTCTGTTCTCTGCTTGTTTTTAAAGCCACGTGCACAACTGGAAATGACAGAAGGCAACAGGACTCATCTCAAAGGGACAGGAAATTCTGGAGCAAGTGCTGCAGGCTCCTTGATGGCCCCAAAAACCTCAAAATTCTCAACAGCCACAAAATTCTTGGCTTTGAGCCCACATTTGTCCCACACAGTTTGTAACAGAGAGCTCCTGACTGTGGAGAAGTAACAAAAATCCTCCTGGAATAAAAGCTGGTAATGGGATGGAACAGCTTGACCACATCTCCCTGACCTGGGGGACATGTCCCAGCCAGTCCTGGGCATGTGACACTTTTGAAGGTGAGAACCTGAATCCCAAAAAGCAGAGAGCTGTGAGCTCAACACCTCCCAAGGGTGTAAAAGGTGAGATCCCAATTTAGCTGACAGGTGCCTCCACTTCATTCCCACAAGCTGTGGGATCAGGGGGTGGGCAGCTGTCAGCCCCAGCACATCATGAGCTGTTCTTCCCCCTCAGTCCACCCAAAAGGACTCAGAATTCACCACAGAGCCATTACACCGCTGATCATCAGTGCTGAGATCACCTCAAGTGAATCAAGCTGTCACAAGAACAATCTCTGCCTCTTGAGGCTTTTTTTTCTTTTCACACTCTTGTGGGTTTCAGTTGAGGACAGGTTGTGAACATGAAGGCATCCAAAAAAATCTCTTGCAAATTATAAAACATTCTCAATTAAAAGCCAGCTGAAAATTATCATGGACAAGAGTTCCAGGAGAAATTCTGCCCTTGGTCATCGCTGTAATATTTGAAGAGCATAAATTATTTTCTTGTTATGATTAGCCCAGGAAGAAACTGGAATGGATGATACAAAAGAATTCAGTCCTGCTGTACATGATCATGGCAGTCTTAGAATATTCCCTTGATTCTGCTGCCATTCCCAAGCACTGGATTATCCAGGGAAAACAAGTGAGATGGTGCCATGCCTGGAGCAGGGAACACTTCCCTGGGCACACACAGCTCTTGCCATGGACAATATAAATCAGCAAAAGCAGCCCAAATCCCCAGATTCACCATCTGCAAACACTCTGCAGCTCCTCAAGTGTACAAAACACAAAGAATTGGTCACTTCAATCCATCCAGCTTCAAATGTGGGCTGCCTGAGCTCAGCTGTCAAAGCAATGCAGGGTAAGTAAGGAAATTAATTGCAGATAAATATCCAAGGTAGCTCCAGTGTGTTTGCTCAAGGTGAGATTGTTTGTATTTCACCTATTGTTTTATGAATTTTTTAAGACCTCGACCTCCAGCTGAAAATGCTGAGAGAATAAAGAGAAACCCTTCACAACCTCATAATAAACAAGAGCTTAAAAGCTGGAGAGATTCAGAGCAGAGATCAACACCTGCCAGAGGCTGGACAGGACATTCCAGCTCCTGCAGAAGGGAATTATCCAATCACCACAGGATCCCTTTCCTTACCTTGCAGCTCCCCACTCCTGCTGTACAGCTCCCTCCTCTGCTCCCTCAGGTAGGCACTCATGCTGATGGCATGGGATGAGGATTCAAACCTGGAATTCAAAGGAATTCAGTCAATGCAGGCACTGGAAGCATCCTTCTTGTGAGCACCACTCAGCTCTTCATAAGATAAAACATAAATGTATTATTCTCCTGGAAATTAGGGATCAATCAGTTATTATTTATTGTATGGCTCTAATAATCCACAAGGACCAATCCAAATATTTTCTAACTCAATCCCATCAAGAGGATTTTTGGCACTTATAAAAGGCCCCAAACTGGCCCTGATCTGACACCTCAGTGACTCAGGACAGCTCAGCGTCCCTGTGACCACAAGTGTCCCCTGGCCAAGGGCTTTGTGCCTGACCTGCCTGAGCTCAGTGCTGGGAACACCCCCATGGCCAACACTGCTGCTCCAGGCAGCACTTCCCAAAAAAACCAACCCTGGCAGTGCCTGATGGGCTCTGGGGACCAGGGAGAAGGGAGCTCGTGGTGGGGACAAACAGCCCCAGTGGACAGCAGGCTTGGAAAGGAAACTTCTGTGTCCTGGGTGACAATGCAAAAATGTGTATTCTATCCCCAGCTGTTGAAATGGAGGAGTGCAGATCATTATCTCTGTGGGAGATATCTCCTGTTAATGGGCCATGGAGTCCCAGTGCATGGCTGATAAAATGACATCATCCCATTGGGTCCCAGTGCATGGCTGATAAAATGACATCATCCCATTGGGTCCCAGGGCACGGCTGATAAAATGACATCATCCCATTGGGTCCCAGGGCATGGCTGATAAAATGACATCATCCCATTGGGTCCCAGGGCACGGCTGATAAAATGACATCATCCCATTGGGAGATGCTCCACCCAGGGGGAGGAGCCAAGCATTTCCTACCCAGATCAAATCTGGGATTTGGAACACCAGAGCAGCCTTTTCCCACTGGATCCCAGAGGAAAACCAGACCTTTCCTCATCATCCCTGGGCCTTTGGAGGAAAACTGCCCCTTCTCCAGGAGCACTGCTGCAGCAGAGCCACATCTGTCACTGCAGGAGGATGCAGCCACCATGGAATGGCACTGCCCCAACCCCTGACTGACTGATGGGGCAGCTTGGATTCTGGCTCTGTCAATGGTTTTATTTTGTACTTTGCATGTATTTTATTTTTTCTCTTTTTTCCTATTAAAATGGTATTACTGACTTGGAGTCTCTCACTGGTTTTGCTTTCAAACCAGCACATTCTGTCACAAGGAGACCTCAAGGTGTTGATGATTTGCTGTAAGACTCCTCATTCCCTCCCCAGCCCCACAGTTTAGAAGATGGGATCAGCCTCAGTTCTGCCCAGAGGGGACACGAGCATCACACCAGAGACAGGGGGAAAGCATTCACAGCTTTCCTGGGCACTGGTGTTAAGATTATTACTATTAATGAGGCTTTTCTGCTTTAATTTGGACTGTGAGTGTTGGTGTTGTTGCAACTGAACTAATAACAATTTATCAAATTACAACAAACCCTTCTGATTTTAATTAAATGAGCTGTAAATTCTTGGCTCTGTGTTCCCCACGTTCTCCCTTCTGGCCCCAGTGAGACAATAAGAGCAGTTTTATCCCACAGGACTTTCCAGGCACCAAACCCAGATCTGATCCCTTCTTTTCCACAACCATCCAGTTTTTCTCCCCTATTTCCCTTCCTCTTCCATCTCCTCAAGCTGCTTTTCCCCACATTCCTGTTCCCACTTAACTCCTCTACCCTTGTAACTCCCTTCCCAATGCTGATCCTCCCACAAAGCTTTCAAAATATTTAGGTTTTATTTAGAATTACACAGAATTACAGCCAAGTCTGGGACTGGTTTATTGGGTGTTCAACTCTTGCTTGTACAGTTCACCCCTGTCTTATTTCCCAATTTCCATCTTGGAAATCTGAGCTGGCAACCTGAGCAAGCCCTTGGCTACTTTTTTGGGAAGAGAAGAAAGCCAGGTTTATCATGGCATGAATTATCCAAATTCCCAAATTACCCTTCATCTGAAGCTTTCCTTTTCAAGCCAACATTTCAACTAAATAATTTTTTTTTTTAAATTATACCCATTTTAAAGGAAATAAGGATTCCAAGTTTCTTCTAAATACCAGCTCCTGATTTTCAGAGAGCAGGACACAACTTTTTTCTATTCCTTGAAGAGACAACTAGCAGAAATACTTAATATTAATTAAATTAGCTCAATATTTAATATTAAGTAGATAAGCTCACAGCTACCACAGGACACAGCACCAACACCTGCACCCCCCTGTGGGCAAGACAAGAGGTGGAGCCCTGCCCTAAGGGACACTGAGGAATGAAATGCAGATATTGTGGTGACGAGAGGAGAGCTCCTGGATTTGGACAGAGCTAATGGAAAGGCAGGGAGAAGAGTCTGGCACAGAAAGCATTGAAGATGGGAGGGGAGACAAGAATAACACTCCATCAAACACGTACAAACCTCAGTGGGCTGAGAAATTCCATTTCAAGGGAGATTTCCATAGATAGGGTGACAGCTGACAGCAGGCAGATAAGCAAATGAGAGATCCCAATAAGCGCTGCTGTCACTGCAGGGACGTGACAGCACCAGGAGTGCTGAGAGATGCAGGGGATTCACCTTCCTTTAAACAATTACAGCCACCTCCTCTCTGCTGACAAACTCTAGCCAGCCTCAGCCTGCTCCAGGTGAGCCAGAGCATCCTCATTCCTCAAACTTTAATCCCAAACTTAGTCTTCAAACCCCAAACTTGGTCCTCAAACCCCAGACTTGGGTCCTTTTACACCTGGGAACAGACATGGGATGAGCAGCCCTATTTTGCTCCAATATCCATCTGCTGGTCAGAGTAAATTCCAGGTGGAATTCTCATTCCAAAACAGGCATGGGGGGTTAAATAAAAGGGTGAGGGGTAATAATCATGGGTTGACAGAGGAAGGAGGCAACACCTAACCTCCAATAACAGGAGGTTACAGGAGAGCTCCTCCTGGGAGAGCAAAGGATGTGGAAGACTTGGATTTCCAACTGGAATCTCAGCTTCTATGAGAGGACATCTGCTGGCAGTACCTCTGCCAAAACAGCACTTTTAGGTCCTCTCCAAAACCCTCAGGAGGCCCAAGAGAATGGCCAGCATGGGTAGGCAGTGGAAGAGAAGAAAACCCCAAATCCAGGTGTCAATCTCCTCTCCCACCAGCGCAGCTCAGGAACTCCTCACTCCTCATCCCTGCACAAATTTGCTCTCCCAAATCCTTCCCTTGGCCACCCAGCCTCTCTCATCCTCCTCTCTCTTACACTCTCCTCCCAACCACTTAATTGTTTGCAGCCTGACCGCTGAATTAAAGGAGTTAGTGACAGGATTAAGTGCTTAGTCTGTGCAGTAATTACACAGTTATCTTAATTCCCTTTGTCCAGCGCACTTTATCTCTCCCTCTAACAGGTCCTGAATTTACCATGGACAAAGAGAGGCAGAATGGATCACTCCATGCTCTGCAGCAGCTCCTGTAATGGGATTCCCATTCCTGGAATGAGCCCTGGGAAGAGCTCAGCTCTAAAACCCAGCGCTGAATCTGTAACAGATCTTCAGCTCCAGGCATTAAATCCCCATCCTGGAACTTCCACAGCTCTCACACTGTGAAACTGCGATTACCAGCAGCACTCCAGGGACCAAAGGCAGCTTAGGCACAGCTTTAAAAAGCCCTGCACTTACTTAAAGAGAGGGTTTTTGGGTCTCTGGGGTTTCTTCTTGGCGAAGAAGGCGGCGAATTCGCGGCCGGAGCTGGCGTAACTGAGCTGGGCTGAGGGCTCCGAGGCCGTGCGTGTGTTCTTCATGTCCAGGTACTCTGTCAGCAGCATCTGGAGGGAGGGAGAGGGTTGGGAAGGATGAGAATTTGACAGAGGAGCTGTGCAGATATACATAATATTCTATAGGAATGAATGATACAGAAGAAAAGAATTGCTGAGCCAGTCTGACTGGGTAACTAAAGACAAAGAGTGAGTTGGAAGGGGATTTTATGGCTTAGAGCAAAGGATAAACCCACCTCAAACAAAAGATGTTTTTACCAAACAAAAGGATTTTCACAAAGAAAGCCAATGTTGCAAGTAGAGAAAAGATCTCAGAAATTTCCACAGCAGAACAAGTCCCAAAATTTAACATGTAACTACTAACTCTGATGATTGGCTAGTCACTGACATAAAATGGTAATTTTAGCAGTTTTGATGGGTTATATGTAAATGTAAAAGATGTTGTGTGTGATGTGGATTGGTAGCCATGTATTAAAATGCTCTGTAATGAAAAGTTTATAATGGATTGTAACATGAATGGAATTGGGCTTCAGGACACAGGGCTGGCCAAAGCCAGCAGCTCTGGGCTCACCCACAGCCCTCAACTGCTGTAAGCTCAACTGTGCAATAAACAACATTTTAAGAGCTGGCTGAAGCCTCCATCTCTCAGTCAGGCTCTTACAGAATAGCAGCTGGGCCAAAACAACATCTGCATGTCCCTGGAATGCCTGGGAGTTTGTGTGGGAAAACTCAAAACTCACAGAAATTCCAATTGATAGAAGCGTGGCTTTATTTTTTAAAAAATAGTATCCCGAGGTCTGGCTTGAAATTGGTAAAAATTTCTTTTATATTCCTTAGAATGGTTTGGGTTGGGAAGGATCTTCAAGATCATCCAGTCCCACCCCTTGCCATGACCACCAGACCAGGTTGCTCCAAGCCTGGCCTTGGACACTTCCAGGGATGGGGTTTTCTGCTCCAAGCCCCTGATGGTCCCAAAAGGAACCTGCAAAAAGTTCCCAAAAATGATTCCATCCATGGCAGCCGTGGGGAGAAGGTGGGTGAGGTTTATACACTGATTATAAATAGAAGTAATACTCTTAAAAACAAAGGTTTGCAATTGTGAGCAGTGCAGTTAAAATACCTTGGTTTATAAATGCATTTATAAATAATTCCAACATATTTATATGGAGAAATAGGAAACATCCATGTGTGTGCTGGGGGTCACATGTGATGGAAAATAGCCTGGAAAGCTGCAAAAATTGTCCTTGAATAGCTCCCAACCCAAACATGCTTCTTTCATCATTGAAAATAGGAATTCCCACAGCTGCCACTGGAGTTTAGGGTTGATTTTCCAATCCCAAATCACTCAGTGAGGAGCTGGGGGCTCCCTTTGTGACACGAGGGTCCCCCCTGTGAAACCTCTGCAGCCCAATATTTGATTTTATTTGAGGTGCAGAAGTAAAACCAGACTCCAAGTGACTCCATTTTAATTTCATTGTGTCTGAAGATGAAACGAAAGCCCTCAGAAATGAACTTTTGTCGGTGCATTTCAAAAGTCTGTTTATTTTCAGGAATTTTTACCTACTCTGAGGCTGTTGGGAATGTGTTCCATGTGAATAATTAGCCAGTCAAAGCCCATCAAAGAGAGTTGGAGGTAATGAAAAGAATTCATCACTCCTGTGCTGCCTAAGTTGAAACAAATTACACAGGAATAAATATCCAGGCAAATGGAATCGTGCCCCTAATTAGAAACAATTTGGGATGGCTTGGAAAAAAAATAATAATACAAACACACAGCAAATCTGATTCCTGAACCATCTCAATTAAAACTTTACCTCAGCACAGGCTTTGAAAATTCGTGTTTATAGGTAAAAATAATCACTGTGCTAATTTTTGACACTAATTTACCAAACCCGTTTGTATTCACCTATTTGCATTTCATCTTCTCCACTCAAATTAACAACCTGAAAATCGCCACAAAAATCTAATTAAACCCTCAAACTTAATCAAATTGAAAAAAAAAGAGAAAAACATTAAGCAATTTGTTCTTCCATTATGGATAAAACATATTTATGATGGATTCCACGAGTCTGGTGTCACATTATATCCAGGAGTAGGGAATATTAAGTGTGAAATCCAGGACTTCAAAACCTCCAAAAGAGGTTTGGGTTGGCAGGAGAATGAATTATCCCTGTGGGTAACAGGTGAAACAGAGAAACAGGAGATGACTTTGCTCTAAGATATTCAGAAAATGCGCCAGAATTGGGAAAAATTATAGAAAAATGTTCAATTTTAATTAAAATATTTACTAGAGAGGCAGGGAGGATGGTTGGATACAAGGCTATGAAAAAGGCAGAAGCTGTAAAAGCTGATTTTGATAATTATCCTCAAAATTAATAAAATTCCAGAATGGTTTGGATTGGGAGGGATCTTAAAGCCCACCCAGTGCCACCCCTGCCATGGCAGGGACAATTCCACTGTCCCAGGGTGCTCCAAGCCCCATCCAGCCTGGCCTTGGACACTTCCAGGGATGTGGAAAACTCTAAGAAAATGAAAACAGTGAAACAGGAATTGGGAGTTCATTTTTCAGTTCAAAAATTCCAGTGTAGCAGAAACTGGGCCAGGCAGATCAAAGCTCTCTCTGCTCCAGTGCCCTGAATTCAACACTTCCACAAATTCCTCAGGATGAAGAAATTAACTGAAATGTGGCTGAGCAGTGACAGGACACAGCCAAGGGGACAGGAGAGATCTCAAGAGAGGATTCAGGGAACCTCAGAGCCCTGCCAGGACCTAAAGGGGCTCCAGGAGAGCTGGAGAGGGACTGGGGACAAGGGACAGAGGGACAAGGGACACAGGGAATGGCTTCAGATTGGGAAAGGGGAGATTTGGGAATTAGGAATTGCTGGCTGGGCTGGAATTGGCAGAGAATGGCTGGAATGGCCAAGGAAGGATTGGAGCAGCCTGGGATGGNATGGGGTGGAATGGGATGAGCTTTAAGGTCCCTTCCCACCCTAAACCATCCCAGGATTCAACACAGCACATTTGGCTTGAAACTGCAGCATAAAAATGAAATATTAACAATATTAACTCATGGGCCAGCCTGAAATCCCTGGCAGCACTTGGCCTCCAAAAACAGCCTCAAGGTTCCCTTTCTCACTGCACTCAGAGATTCCTGGTGCTCCCCCAGTGGCCCCAGCCTCCATTTATTCACAGCCCCAGTTTTCCACTTGTTCTGCTCTCATTATCCTTGTGGAGGATTTTAATAAATCTCATATTGCAGTGTTCAAAGTTGTGTTCTGGCCCTGTACTTACTAAAAACCACAGCAAGACAGAACCTGAAAATCCACTTTAAACACACAAAACCCCAGATATTAAAAATATCCTCTTAAAAGCCACAAAAAACCAGACCCTTCCTGCCTGTGCAAGCAAAAGGAGCTTTCCTGAAGCAGCCAAGTGAGGGAATTAGATTTGGTCCCACAACAGCTGATTAGGAGTTGCTGAGGCATCAGTCAAAAACCTCGTTAGACATTAATCACGTGGCTGCACAGCAAGATTTATGAGAGGCTGGAAAGTTTGCAGCATCCCATTCATCTGGAACAAGGGCTTGGACTTCGTGCTCCGTGCCTGAATCCTGCCAGCCATGGGCTGTGTTTAGATCCCTCAAACAAATAAAGCTGTCCAGAAATGCAGGAGAACAAAGCACCCTGCATCCAACTGCTCCTTGGGAATGAAAATGAATAGAAGGTGGTTTATTAAAAAAGCAATCGTTATGGATTTGGATTTTTTGTAATTAAATTCCCGAATTCCAAAAGGTCAGGGCAGTGTGTGTGGCCTGGTGAACTGGTGACACTCTGCTCTGTCCTTCTGAGCTCCAGCACGGGCACAAGGACAAATCTGCTCCTGGGACACTCCACATCCACATTTTCCATCCTTGGCTGAGCCCCAGGATAAGCTGGATAGGTTTTGATCATGCCCAAGATTCACCTGAACAAAGTATGGGCAGTAAAACACACCTGGCCAGGGTGACAGATAAATTAATTGTTTTATATCTGTTCTGAGGTTTTAGATAAGAGGGCTGCATTCTGAATAAATTCTACTCTATAAATTTAAAGCTTTAATTGGTTTTCCACACCCTCACATACCCTGAATTCAGGTGGAAGCTGCAGTGTGGACACTCTGCTCCATCACCAAACCAGTTTCAAACTCCACACCATAAACCCTGATTTTCACCATCATTCCTATACTTGAGGGGTCCAGAAAATCCAAGGAAAACCATGAATTTTTCAAGGGTGAATGAGAAGCCCAGGTAATTACTGGCCTCTCCACCTCATATTGATCAGGGACAATATCACAGAACAGATGATAGAAGATTCTATTAAAAAAGAATTAAGGGGGAATAATAGAATTCATGTCCAGCAACATTTCCAGAAGATGGAAAGGTCCTGGTTAAAGTATCTAATGATGGTGACAAATTTAGCTTTAAACAAACAGAAAGAGATAAAGATTTATGTCTACCAAGATGTGACAAAAGCCTTAAAACATCAGAAGTCAGCAAAGAAATTACAGGTGCAAGACAATGTTCAGCTAGAAATGAGAAAATCACTGATACTGGATTTTACAAGCTCTCAGAAATCTTAATTCCTCTTTTTATCCTCTGTATTCCAAGAGAAATACCAGATTATTCCCCTGGATCCCTGGAAGTGTCCAAGGCCAGGCTGGATGGGGCTGGGAGCACCCTGGGACAGTGGAAGGTGCTGAGGTTGGAACTGGATGATCTTTAAGGTCCTTTCCAACCCTTTCAAACCATTCCATGATTCTTTAAATGTGGCTTTAAATGTTAATTAAATTTAAATTCTTTAAATTTTGCTTCAAATCCTTTCTGGATTGAATGGATCAGAACCTTTCCTGGCTCATATTCCTATGGAAAATTACTAGAGAAGGTTTATAAATTATCATGTTTGGGGATAAAAAATGGCAAGTAATAAAGTGAACACAGAAAATCACATCTCCTGCTAGTGCTTTTTGTTCTGATTTTCAGGAATATAACCAATGTAAGGATTTCAATGTCAGCAGAGGAAAATTTCTACTTCTAAGTCTTGATCTACAGGATTATTGTGTAAAGTTGACTGGAAAATTTGGGGATATGAAATGTAATGGGTATTAATCAACTCTCTGGAAATGGCTGCAAAAAGCAGAGCTTTGATCTCACATCTGGAATGCCAAATCAAACCCTGGCATGGCAAACCAAGAAATCAGGGAAAAGAGGTGGAAGGTGCACAAGAGCAGCCTGGAAATTCTGAAAAGTCTGGAAAAACAGGAATTCCAGCAACACACCAGGCCAGCACGAGCTCAGATTTTGGGGGGACTGCAGGAGACCCAGGGCACAGAGCTGGGGGAACACCTGCCCTGATGGATTTGTGTTAAAAATCCAGAGGCTGCAGTGCTGAAGCTGGAATGTGATGAAGGGTTAGGCACAAACTTCCAGAGCATAATTAAGCAGGGATGTCACAGGAATTTACTCCTCCTTCCCCCAGTCAGGACTGGATGCCTTCCTAAAGCACAGGCTCTGTGTCAAATGGGAATTGATTCCAGAAAATCCCATGGCTTGTCCTACACAGGGATCAGGTGAGGAGATCACAAGAGCTCTGTGTCCTCTGGGGATTTGAACAAAGCTGCTGCACCACTCACAGAACGAGTTTGGGGAGGAAGGGACCTTAAAGCTGATCTCATTCCACCCCTGCCATGGCAGGGACACTTCCACTGTCCCAGGCTGCTCCAGCCTGGCCCTGGACACTTCCAGGGATCCAGGAACAGCCACAGCTGCTCTGGGAATTCCATTCCAGCTCCTCCCCACCCTCCTAGCCAGGAATTCCTTCCCAAAATCCCATCTAACCCTGCCTTCCTTCAGCTTAAATCCACCCAGTGCCAACCCTGAGGCTCCTGCAGGAAGGAACCCCCACCTCTGGAACTCAGCACCTTTAGGGACCATTTCCAGTTGATGTAAGAAATAAAACCAGCAGCTGAAAAGGTTTGTGTTTGGGGAATGGCTTTGTGCCAGTGAGAACTTCTCACCCAGGCTTGATTTTGGCACTCATCAGGAATGAAATTCCAACTGAAGTCTATGAAATGACCCCCAGTGTCCAACACCACAAAGATTTATTTTTAATTGAATGCTTTGGTGCCCTGGACAGAGGCACAAACACTGTGGGCTCCTCCTGAGCTGTGCCAGGCTCTGAGAAAACTTTGGAATTACATCTCAGCTGGACCAAGGAGGAGGAATCAGGAGCTGAAAAGCAGAGATTTCCTAATGGGATTTCCATGAGGAAAGCTGGTTAAAAACACAACAGCAGATTCCCATTCTCCAGTACAGTGGGATCAGCAAACACTGAGGGAAGGCACAAAGCTCCTGAGAGATGCTGGTACCCATCCACAGGTGACTCCAGGGACAAGGAAAACAGCTGCAAATAAATCCTGAGAGGAAAAAAAAGCTGGGAATTCAAGCTGGATGCACTTCTTGTAAAAAAAGCAAAGAGGCATCATTCCTGAGGACTGAATTGGGGATGGAATCAGGTGATTTTTCCCATCCTTTCCAACCCAAACTATTCTGTGATTCCAAGCTCTGGAGACAGAATTGTTCACAAAGTGGCAGAACCAGGCAAGAAAAGCTCGGTGAGGCAGCAGCCTGTAGCTAATTACCCAGTAATTTGCTGTATCAAAAGTCTTGATAATTAAAATGCTGCAGGAATTGTGGCGTTTCAACACAAAAAAAAAAAAAAAAAGAGGAACAGTTAATTGAATTCTAAGAGCTCTGAGCTTCCTGTGTCAGTTTTATCACATGGAGAACATGGGCTGAGCACACACCTGGCAAACACACCAAAGGGGGAAGAAAGAACAAAACCTAAATTTTTAGGGGCTGTGAACATTTGTAATGCTCAACCTGCTTTATCTAATCTTCTTGTTGCTCCTCCAATTCATTTAACTGAAAAATAATAATAAAATTCCTTCCAGAATTAATTCTTTAAAGGCACCTCACAATTCCATTCCTGCACAAGAAGAATTCCTTTTTTTTTTATTTTTGGGAAAGAGGAAAAAAATCCCTCCTGAACTCTGCAGATAATGCTATCAGTGCTCCCCTCATTATCAATGCTAATTGTGAATTACTGCAGACCTGGGAACTTTCATCTCCCTCCAGGGAGGGAGGAAGGGAAGGAACAAACCTCAAAATTACTTGAAAAGCACAATTTTCACCCAAACTGCCACAGCAGCTCCCAAGAAAGGGACCCTGGCTCAGGAAGAAGTTCCCAGTCTAAGGAGTCAAATGGAGATGGTTTTACTTGGCTTTTAGAGGATATTTTTAATATCTGGGGTTTTGTGCGTTTAAAGGGGATTTTCAGGTTCTGTCTTGCTGTGGTTTTTAGTAAGTACAGGGCCAGAACACAACTTNTAGTTCTGCTGCTTTATTTATGTATTTTAGTAACAGAGAAACAAACACTGGTGACAAATTTATTTAAGCTACTGATAGTCAATTTGACTAACTGGGTCATAAAACAAATGGACAGCATTTATTTTTCTCCAGGCACCTCAGCTGTTCTGCAAGCACAGATTACAGTGGCAGAAATGATCCCAGTAACAAGGCCACTTCCTCATTTTGGTATCAGGCTCTTGGTACCCAAACAAAACACAAAACAAAAAGAGAAAAATAAATCCTTTTGGAATTTTTGACAAGAGAACCCAGGCAGCTTCAGGGTGGTAATTTGTAATTGCTATGACTTTGATGACCAAATAAAAACATCTTTGTGTGTGTGTTTTTATATATTATGTCTGCACATCCATTCACACACAAGGAGGGGAGATTTAGATGGGCTATTAGGAAGGAATTCCTGCTTGGGAGGTTGGGAAGGGGCTGGGATGGATTTCCCAGAGCAGCTGTGGCTGCCCCTGGATCCCTGGAATGTCCAAGGCCAGGTGGGACATTGGGGTTTGGAGCACCCTGGGACAGTGGGAGGTGTCCCTGCCATGGCAGGGGAGGAATGAGATGATTTTTAAAGCCTTTCCAACCCAAACCAATCCCTGATTCTACAATCCTAGTCCATGTATCTCTTTAGCACATAGTCCTGATATGAGTGATAAGTTGGTGAAATAAATCTGGTCCAGTTATGAGCCAAATGCACCCTAAAATGCACCAAAACAATGAACCTGATCAGAAAGGTGCAATTATCACCTGCTTCATAGATGGCACCAAATAAAGCATTTTTAAAGGATTAAATGCCCTCCTCAGTTTGACTGGACTTCATTTTGTTCATGCAGCACACACAAAGGTCAAGGAGGAGTGTAAGAGTTGAACAGGTAATTGAGTGCACATTTCTGCTCTGCAATTATAATTTAGCCAAGCTCCAGTGGCTCTGCACAATTTGGAGGTGGGGAAGAGTACAGCTAGAAATTTATAAGTGAAGTAAAGCTAAACATGTTTAAATCACAAAGAAAGGAGATACCTCCACTCGTGTTTAGTGCCTGCCACACATCCACCTTTCAGGGAAGAATTCTAATGAATTCTAACAAAACCAGGCCTGTGCTGAACCCACCTGAGCTCAAACTGCCACAGAAAATCCAGCAAAGAGAGGGGCAAAAATTTAAAAAAAAAAAAANNNNAAAAAAAGAGGGGAAAAAAAAAAAAAAAAAAAAAAAAAAAAGCAGCATGTTGCTTAAATACCAAGCATGTTCAGTGCTGGGTAATACAACACACTTTGTGTATTCCATGCCTTCAACTAATTGCTGAAGACACCCTGCTCCAGTGTGGATGGTAACAGCAGTGTGCCCTCAGTCTTCATTAAATGCCAGCTCTTAATAACAGACTCCACAAGGGCTTTAATTGCATTGAGTTGCAGCTTCTGAACTTTAAAAGTTGTTAATCAGATTTCTATGTAAATGGAGTGACGAGTAAAGGTTAAGTACAGGTTTCTGAAATTTCAGCAGTTGAAGACGTATTGCCCTTAACAGCAAAGAGAAACTACCAACCTTGACAGGAACTAAACATCTTAATTAAATACTCACAAGTACAGTACTTATTTCGGCGTGAAGTTCTATTTTCAAATGTCAAACTTAATCAGGCACTTGACAAAATCATGTGATATCCCTCCAGCACATGGAACAAAAATACCTGGGGATCCTTCCCTCAGGAAACACCTGCACATCTCCCACTCCTCGGCTCCCCAGCTCGTCCCAAACACCAGGAATTCAAGTTTTATGGCTCTGGAAGTGCAGAATTCCAGGGGAGAAATAGGATCTCACATTTTTCAGCGTGTCAGCTCTCCCTGCTCACTCCATTTATCCCTGGAACAAGCCTCACGCTGCCAAACAAACATAAGGGTGCTCATAAATCTGACTTGCAGAGATTTATGCCCCTCCAGGGCACAGCCCCATCAATTAGCACCAGTCAAAAGTACACAAACTTCTCCAGCAGGAGGAAATTCAGTGTGTCTGCACCGGGCTTTGGTGCCAGACACCCCTGAGAGCAGCCAGAGCTGCTGCTTGCTGCTCCTCAGCTCCAGCCTGAGCCACCCACGATGCTCCCAGCGAGGAGTTCAAGCCCTGGGCTCCCTCCCTCGTGCTGATAATTGACTGGATTTGCACATTTATAACCTCCAGACCTGCTAGAACCAATGTAAAAACTGAATATGGTGCTCAGACAGGAGTCCAAGCCCTATTTTTAACCTGGGTTAAGATTTATTTTCACCAACCAGGATTGCAGGCTCTGATTTTAACTCACTGGCAGGGACATGATGGTTTTGGTGTTACCTTCCCTACAGCCACACACAGCTGTGGGATCCATCATAGGATGCTTTATGCCAAAATATTGTAAAATAAGTACTTTGTTCAAATCCTAATCTGAGGGAGGAGTGGATGCACCTGGAATTAGCTCAGAGGCTGAGCAAGGGATTTGAAGAGCAGGGACTTTTGCCTTGGAATAGCAAACAGTGAGAAAAGTGTACAAATAGAGAGAAAATAGTGAGAAAGAAATGGTCAATGACAAATGGACAATGAAAGTTAATTAAATGAGCAAGAGAATTACAGAGCCACCAGTTGCTTCATCTTCCTCCAGATCAATTAAAAATGTCATCAGAGTGACTTGGAAAAAAGGAGGATGAAGAGGGAAACTTCCACCCCAGGAAACTTCTACCCATCTCTTCATCATCTGCTGCTGTAACAGGAGACATCACCCAAAAAGTGATTTACAAACCAATGTGAAGGAGGAAAAGTGGAGTAAAAAAAGGAAATCTGCTATAGTTAAACTCAGGGTTGTTGCCTCATTATCTATATTTTAAACAGATGTCACAGGAAGGGATGGGATGCTGCATTTAAAAAATCCGACATTTGGGAGAGTCCTGTTTCATCTCTTGCATGTCAGAATGAACTTTCAGATCTCACCCTTTCCAGATTTAAGAGCCTGGCACCCACCATCCCCCTTTAACAAGCACCAGACCCACCCCAAATGCTTTCCTGACCCCTTTTAAACCCACACTGGCATTTTCTGATTGACCAAACCCTCTAAGATCCAACCACATCTGAACTCAGAGCTGTGGCCCAGAGGCAAAGCACCTAAAAGAGAGACACGGCCCCGAAA
This sequence comes from Toxostoma redivivum, assembly GCA_013397375.1. NCBI lineage: Eukaryota > Metazoa > Chordata > Aves > Passeriformes > Mimidae > Toxostoma > Toxostoma redivivum. The sequence continues at coordinate 75,670 of VXBI01013078.1, forward strand.
ATTAGTGGCATGAAGAGTTCCTACAAAAGAACAGCAAAATTCCAGGGCAGGAATGGAGGTTTCTGTACGAAAGAGCCCAGTGCCACCAAGAGGTTGATGAAAGGGCACGTTCCCCTTTGACACTAGCCCAGCAGCCACCATTCCAAGCCCAGCTTTAAGGCCACTGATGGCTTTGAGATGAGAGCAGAGCTGCAGAACCTCTTTGTCAAACCTACAATACCCAGGGCTTTGTATTCATCCCCTTCCCAAACGGGTGGAAGTTGTAGCAGTGCTGGCAGCACTCTGGTTTTGGAGGTTTAAAATCACATTTTAACAGGGAAAGTGCCCCTGAGCTTGTTCCAGAAATACCTATTTCTGTAAGGCTTCGGGCTCTTTGACATTATTCCAAATGCTGTGATGCCAGAGGGGGGAGCTCACAGCATAGACAAGATTCCCATTTTCAGGCTTGGAGGGAAAAAAAAAACCCAATAAAAATTTCCAGCTGTTTACAGCTGCTATGCATGAGGCATTCCAGCTTTTAAAGCATCCATCAGGATTGCTCCCTTCTGCCTTTTATGCTGCTCTCTAAAGGTGCAGCACCAAAATGCCACTGTTAAGCAGATTATAATGTTTGTGAACATGTTCCATTCCAGCAGATCCCTGAATGCCTTTCTGCACCAGGGAGCCTTTTCCTCCCCCTTTCATCAGCTTATCAAATGAAGCTCAACACTACCAGCTCCATCTAATGATACCAGGGGCCTTGTAATAGGATTAGGAAAAACACCATCATTAGTTTCAAGGAGCAATGTGACCTTCAAGACACTTCTGACTCCTTTAAAGGCATGGAGTAGGAACAATGAAATTAATTCCTACACAGGGACGAGGAATGGACAGGGAGAAGCAAGAGGCTTTCAACTGCCAGGTAAAGATTATCTTTCCTCCTCTATTAATGGCAGGTAAAAAAGCCAATTGATTATCAGAACGAAACTGGAACTGAGAAGGAAAAGGCAGAGCTGGGGATGCTCACCTGGAGAAGGGAAAGATTCAGGGAGAGCTTCCAGCACATTCCAGGATCTAAAGGGGCTCCAGGAGAGCTGGAGAGGGACTGGGGACAAGGGACAGCACACAGGGAATGGCTTCAGATTGGGAAAGGGGAGATTTGGGATCTTGGGAAGGAATTCCTGTGGTGCCTCACCTGAGCCTCCAGCTGGAAAGCCCTGAATCCTCCAAACTTAATTCCCAAAGCACTCCCAACCCTGAGAACACTGTGCCCTGCTAGATCACATTGGATTTGGCAAGAGTTCAAATCATTTTGGATAAAATTGCTCCAGCCAGAGCTGCACCCATCACTTGTGTTTACCCAGAGCAGTGTAAGTGCTGCTGGAATCACTCCATGGCTTCCAATACCCACCCCAATCACACACGTCATTGTTCCCTGCAGTAAAAACACTTCTGCAGCTTGCCAAAAGGAAGTGGAAATGCAGCAGCAACAGGGATCCACTTTAAAGCTAAAAGCCTCACACAAAACCCCCTCCACTCTGTGTTTGTATGGATTTAAACAATGCATTGGTGAAGGAGCCTCTCCTGAACAGGGCCCTGGCATCTCCATCCTGCCTTTTCCTGCAGAACTCCTCTGTCACTGAGGTGTGAGCTCATCCAGACTGTCCCCAACAGGAGTCCCAGAGCCTGGTCCTTCCTGCTCAAATCCCACCTCACCCTCAGGCCACACAGTCAGATTTTCATGATGACACTCTTTGCTTGCACTGCAATTGCATGAGAGAGCTGGGGACTGGTTTGGTTTGGAAATGGAAGGAAAAGAGGTAAAATGGATTATTGTCAGCAACTCTTCTGGGCAACAAGGCTGGATATTGGAATTCAGGTTCCAGTATCCCCAAATATTTATTTTCTTGGTATGTGGCACTGAATAACAAAGGGACAGAAATGGGTAATTCCAAACAAAGCTGACCCTGCCTGGGACAGGAGCAGGGAAACACAGTGTGTGTGTGTTTAACCCCTGCAGAACACCAAATCCTGCACTGGCACCAAGCCCCAGGTGCAGGTTCATGCAGAATTCCTTGGGATGTGGGTGCCACTGGCAGGGGAATGCCACAGGGTGGAGCCAGGATAAAGCAGATGGCTGAGCATCCATTCCTGCACTCTGCCAGCCATCCAAGCGCTGCCTGCTCAGAGGAAAAGCTGCCACTGCCACGGCAAATTTCACCCTCCCAGGTTCAGCCACTCCCCCTGCACCAATTCCCTCCTACTCTGAAATTTCAGAGGTTAAAAGTGCATTTATTTACTCAGGATGATGCACAGACATCACCCATCACTTCAGGCTACCAGTTATTCAAAAAACCCCTTCTTGCATCCCTTGTAACTAAAAAAAAAAAAAAAAATCAAGAGGACTGTCAGTACATCAGTTTACATGTCCAGTTTTGTCACGGTAAATTGAACATATATAAATATAACTTTAGTAAAAAAAGCTAATTACTACATGGCTTCTAACCATGAACAAGAATTAGAAGAGACAAACCTACATTAACTTGTCTCCATTTCAGATAATTACTTGTGAGGTTTTTTAAGACATTTGTGACTCACGAGGGAGTCTGTGAATTTACTGTCTCCTGCAATCTAATAATGTTGGCACTGAGGACAGTTACCTATTTATTGGTGTGTGACACCAATCCCTTCCCTGGATTAAAAAAAGCTCTTAGTTAGGAGTTCTCCCTCCCCCTCCCAGCAGGAACAGC
>VXBI01013078.1:78786-100418 GCA_013397375.1 Toxostoma redivivum
AAAAAAAAAAAAAAAATCCAGACCCACAGGTTGCAGGCAGACAAAGGAAAGGCAACAGGCACATTTTAAACACTCTGAGCACTTGAAATCCTGCAGACACACAAATCACTGTCAGGGATGAGCCAGCAGCTCCCAAGTGCTCCCTTTATTCCCTTCCATTAGTCTGCTGCAGCTCCCCTGATCCTATCAGTCAGAAATGCAGTGCTAATACCCACCTTTATTTTCCAAAAGTTTAAATGCATTACAGCCCAAGTGTAAATAATTGATAAATCAAGGCAAGCAGGATGCTGGGGCATGGCTGCAGTGAGGAAAAAGCTTTCAAGAGGAGGAGGATGGGTGCAGATCTGTATAAAAACACACAATTCCCCTCTGCCAACGGGGAGTTTGCAGGGAAATCACCCCTCCCCTCCTCCTTCAGCTTGCCTTGATTTTAATATCGACCCTTCAACCAAAAGCTCATTTTAATCCAATTTTAATGTCACTTGAGTTCTTACAAATAAGGAGACCACACAGGGAGCTGATGATTTTAATTCTGGCACTTAAATCACGAGTGTGAAGTTAAATGCAACACATCCCTTCCCCCTCCCCTTAATTCCACATTTAATTGCCACGTTCTTCCCGATCCCAACCTGCAGGGCAGCGTTTGGAACTGAATCACAGGAAAAGTTGCACAGCTCTGACACCCCTGAGCTGGTGGATTGCTTCTCTGGTGTTTCACTCATCCATCTGGGCTGTAATCCCAGAGATTTTCCAGGAATCACAGGAAACTGGGAGAGCCCTCAGGAGATCACCCAGTCCATCCCCAGCACCTCCAAGGAACGTTGTCATGTCTGAGAGATGTCTGGAGGTTTTTAAAGGGGATACACCAGCACAAAAAAATCCCAAAATCACTCCCTGCTTACACAGACTCTCCACTGGGACAGACAGGAAAGCAGGGAATGTTCCAAGCTCCCTGGCCAGCCTTAAACTCAGCCCTTCCTACAGCATCACATCCTGGAAAACACAATCCCACTCCCCTTTCCAACTCTCTTGATAGATTTGAAGCCAAATTCCTCCTTCCACCTTAGTTTTTTTTTCCTAAATCCTTGATCACAGAACTCTGGAATCATTTAGGCTGGAAAAGACCTCCCAGATATCAAATCCAACCATCAACCAGAACCATGTTCACCATTAAATCCCATCCTCAAGTAGTTTTGGGACACTTCCAGGGATGGGGACTCCATCACTTCCCTGGACTTGAAAATCCTTTCCCTGAAGAAATTTTCCCTGATACCCATCCTAAACCTCCCCTGGCACAACTTGGCCACCACTGCACTGCTGGATTTCATTTATTTTCTTCAGATAAGACAATAATCCCAAAATATTCTGAGCTGGAAGAGACCATATACATTACTGATATAGATAATATATACTCTATTATATATATGAGTGATATAACAATAGATTTAGCAATATTTTCATCAGATTTGTCCAACTTTTCAGCTAATTTTGATTCCCCCAGCCTTGACCTCATTTCTGGTACTACAGCAAGGGGGAGGAGGGTGACAGCCTGTAATGAAATCTCTGCAAGAGGAAACAAAACCCACAGAGAAGCATCTAAACCACCTGGATTTGATTTATCTCCTTAAATCTGACATTTGTCAGCAGAGCAGACAAGGAGTTCCATTCACCCCACCGGTAAATCTGCCCATAACAACTCGTGTGAAACACAGATTTTGGGAATATATTCCATGCCTGAACATCTCCCCACGTGCCTCCTTCAGTCCATTTCTAGTTGTAAATTTAAAACTCATACAGAGACAGTAAATGAGGAAGAAATTGTGGAGTCACCATCCCTGGAAGTGTCCAAAAAACGTGTGGATGTGGCATTTAGGGACATATTTTAGTGGTGACCACGGTGCTGGTTGATGGCTGGACTTGGTGATCTCCAAGTTTTTTTCCAGCCTTAATTCCACAGTTCCATGGACCTTGGCAGAGAGGGTTTGACTCAAGCAGGAGCTCCTCCATTCAACTGCAGTCCCAAAAATATTTCCACCTCCCATTCCCTGCCCCACAGCTGTGCTGATGGCCCCTGGGATGTCCAAGGCCAGGTTGGACATTGGGGTTTGGAGCATCCTGGGATGGTGGGAGGTGAGGGCAGGCTGGGAAAGCTGGGAATGCTCACCTGGAGAAGAGAAAATTCCAGAGAAACCTCAGAGCCCCTTGGAGGGACTAAAGGGGCTCCAGGAGAGCTGGAGAGGGACTGGGGACAAGGGACAGAGGGACAGCACACAGGGAATGGCTTCAGACTGGGAAAGGGGGGATTGGAAGGAATTGCTGGCTGGGCTGGAATTCCCAGAGAATCTCTTGATCCCTGGAATGTCCCAGGCCAGGTTGGACATTGGGGTTTGGAGCACCTGGGACAATGGGAGGTGTCCCTGCCATGGCACTGGCTGGGCTTTAAAGTCCCCTCCAATCCAAATGATTCTATAATTCCATGTCCTGGAGCAAGAAGAAGCAGGAATTGCCACTCCTGCTCCCATCCAGTATTTTATCATCCTTCCTCATCTGTTCCCTTCCTAAGGGAATCCAACCCAGCTTTCCCAGCCTCTCTTCCCAGGGCAGAATGTGAATGTGCCACAATCACCCCTTGCCCCAGTCCTAATCCCCTCCTGTCCTGCTGCATCCTTCAACTCCAGTTCCTGGCAGACACCAGTGAGGCTGCCAGCATTCCTTTCTATAAAATAATATAAAATTTCCTTGGATATCCATCCTTTACACTCCCCACCATCTCCCAATGTGAATCACACTTTGCACATTCACAGTAGCTACCACTGAGCCTCCTAAAAATGACACTTTCCTGCCTTTGCCTCATTTAGAACCATGGAATCTCTGCAAATAATTTTATTTTCCCCCTCAGCACACTTATGTAAACATCTCATGGATCCATCAGTCCCTTCCTGTCCCAAATAACACAGAAGATTTTGGATTTTGTGGCAGGCATCAATATTTGCTGTCACCCTGCTCAGCCCTTTTTGAAGCACCACAAGGATCATCACCAAACCAGAATTAATCTTTCTTCCTTCCATTATGATAATTTTCCATCGATTCTTAGTTTACATCTCCTGGTCAGGTTTTCTTTTGTTTTTTGTGAATTAAAAACAAAACAAAAAAAATCCCAGCAGCAAAATAACCCCATAACAAAGTTCTTTATCCATTTCAAGTGCTCTGAATGATTAAATAAATAAATAAACCCCACAAGAGCCAATTTTTCCACTACATAAATAATTTGCAGGCTCTTTTGTAGATGTAAATAAGACATTTCTGCTTCTTCTCCAATCCTCAGCTGGAGGCTTTAAGGAGAGGCTGCTGATCTTTCCTGGTTCCTCAATGATTTCAGACTCCTCCTTCCTAAAAAAGTCTTCTGACATCGTGCCTTGGAGCTTAAATTCATTTTTAAGTTCTTTCTAAAGCCTCCAGCACTGTCTGGGTGTTTTATTATCAGAAGGGAAAAGTTTCTGGGTTGTTTCCTTGTCTACACTCTCACAACTCCAGACTGGTTTCAAAGAAATCATTTCTCTTTCCCATAATGTTGATTTTTTTTTTTTTTAAACACAAAATCTTGTGCAATTCAACAAACCCACGATGCCTTCTGCAGGTATCTTGTTTTTTAAGGGTCTAAAGATCCATCAAATAGATTTGATCCACAAAACCCACAACACTCATCTTCACTTCCCTCCTACAGCCTCCTCACAAAAATATCTCAGCTTATCAGCTCTCCTGGGGCTTGATTTCTGTATTTTAAGTTATTTGTGCCAAATAAACACAGCTCCAACCTTGGCAGCTGCAGTGTTTGTCTCTTTGGTGCTTTTCTTTCTCTCCAAAGCAAATCATTCCAAGGCTGGACAACTGAGAAGCAGCAGCCAGTGAGGAATTTTGTTTTCTTTGCCTGTTTGGGATTCTGGAGTTTGGGTTCTTACTTTACCTCCTTTTCTGGTAATTTTATTATTTGATGCCTGCTGCTCTGGATGTTTAATCACAGAATATCCTGAGTGGGAAGGGACCCACCAGGATCATCCAGTCCAACCCTTGGCCCTGCACAGACACCCCAAAATTCCACCCTGTGGGTGTTGTCCAAACTCTCCTGGAGCTCCGGCAGCTTTGGGAATGTGCCCATTCCCTGGGGAGCCTGAAGGAAGAACCTTTTTCTAAAATCCAGCCTAAACCTCCCCTGACACAGCTTCATTCCATTAAATAAAAGGAAAAATCCCACTCCTCCATCCCCAGACAGAATTCCTGCCTCCACCCTCCAGTTCCTCCAGCACAGGGGTTTTGTCCCTGGACGTGGCCCCCTCTTACTCTGAATTTTTCTCTCCCTAGACAGAGGAATTCTTTAAATAAAGGCATGTTCCTCCACCTCCTACAACAAGTCTGTCTTCTGTGCCTCGTCTGCAAACAGCTTTACAGATCCCACTGACATTTGTCATCTCACCACCTTTGCATAATGCACTCTATAATTTGGCTTTCTCCATCACAAGGGAATCCATCCACCTCGTTTTTATTTAACTTCCACATTTATTTAGTGTCTCCTTTTCATTCAGTGGCTTCATCTTTAATTTTGATGCCGTTTCATTCCTCCTCCTCCTCCTTGCAATATGGTGTTGTTTGCAAGCAATTTGCTCACTGATGGGGACAGGTAGATGGCAAATATTTACTTTACCACCCAGGACAAATATTTGACATCTATCACCACCCAGCTTTCAGATGGATAAGAAAATGGTCCCTCTTGAATTATCATGACAACAAGATGCATCCACATAATACCCCTTCATCTGCCTCTGACTGAAGAGCCATCTCGGATTTTAGACATTTCCATTTGTAAAGATAAAACTGGAGAAAGTGTTTTCTTTGTCACTGTCCTACTACCTTTAAGATCTCACATTTAAGTTGTGTTTGCAGAAAGAGCCTATTATTCATTTTTGATTTCTTACAAAACAAAACAAAATAAAAAAAAATCCCACTTGCTGCCTGTAAAGAAAAGTCAGTAAAAAATCTTTACTCTGTGCCCTTAAGCTGTTGGGTCACTGGGCTGCCTTGGATTTTATCAGCACGAAGGTGTTTCCTGCCTTCTCTAATTGCTCCCTACACTCTGCAGAAACTTCTCTGCAGAAAGTTCCACTTGAATCCAATTCTCTCAGCCCAGGTCAGGGTTTTAAAGTGAGAATTTCAGAAGTGCCTGAAACATGAATGTCATGGGAACTGAGCAAGCTCTGGACTCAAAAACTCTTCTCATTTTGGAGAAGCTCATGAGTTTGGAGAACCAGAGAAGAAAAAAACCCAACACAACCACAACCTCAAAACTTTTCTACTTCTCCCACATTGTTCTTCCTCTGCTGAGAGGCTGAGGGCTGGACAAGATGATCTGGATGATTCTGGGATTTAACTGGAGCTGTAAATCAGCCTTGTCTATTTAGGTTTGGGATTTTTTGGGGAATGTGTTCAGCAGGTCAGGAGTGGAGTTTCAAAGGCAGATTTGGATGAGGATAATGGAGGAACACAGAAGCCTCCAATTCTTGGAGCAATTCCATGCCCCTGTCTTTAAACAAATGTCAATTCCTCATTTTCAGTGCAGGGCAGGGCGGGAAGCACAGGAGAAAACGCTGGTATCCATTCCCACATGGAAACACAACAGCTCTGCCACAGGTACAGGCTCCAGCAGTACATCCAACCCCTCCACTTCTTGAGAAATGACATTTTTAATCCCCAAAGTGACAGATTTTGTTAAGTAAATAATAAACTGTTATCCCCAGATCCCCCTGTTTGCAGGCTGACAAACAGCAGAATACAAATGACAACTTTATTTCCTTATCCTCCTGGTCCAGAAGTGCCAGAGATACTCAATAAAACACACTTGATATTCCATAAAACACACTCTGAACCTTGGACGATTCAGGCTGGGCTATTTCCCAGTAAAGATATGGAAATGAGCTGCCAGCACCTTCTGGAAGAGGCTGGACTTGTGGTTATTTATTATAAAATATTTATAATAATCACAGAATATCCTGAGTGGGAAGGGACCCACCAGGATCATCCAATCCAACTCCTGGCTGTGCTTACACACCTTAAAATCCCTAAAATTTTAGGGATTCTATACAATGAAAATGATATAAAATATAGTGTTTATAATAATAATATTGCATTTATCCTGCAGGGTGCTGGGCCAGGAGCCAGCAGAGCCCTCAGGCATCACTTCCAGCCTGGGAAGGGTCCATCCCATAATTGCTCCTCTGGATCAGAGCCAGAGATCCCCACACCATAAATCAAACCTCCCTGACAACCCTGAGACCCCCCCCTCAAAATCCAGGCACAGGAAAAGCCAGCTCAGACATCAGAGAGGGACAGGTGATTTCTGAACTCTTGGCTCAGTCCTAGAAACAGAACATTTTGGAAAAACCTGTTCCAATTCTAACAGATTATGGCACGTGGATTATTCACCTCTCTCAACAACTCACACCTTGCAGGGCAATATTGGAAATAAATCTCTCTCCACCCCAAAATGCTCCTTTTCTCTCAAGTCTCCACAAGACAGATCTGACAGCAACTAAATTGAATTTCTTGCTCTTTTTTTTTGCTCTCAGTAAACAGTTTGGAGAACCCCAGAATGGAATGTGAAATTTAATTCATAACGTAAATGTTTTTAAATTTAAATGGAACAGCTTTTCCTGCTGGCTGAAAACAAAGCCAGCCAAAGAGACAGGAATGCACCAAGTGGCCTTAATAAAATGACAAGTCCCCAAACAAGAGTATCAAACCTCCTCAAATCAGGCTACAGAAGAGATTTTAAACAATCTTCTAGATCTTAGGAAGCCCAAACCCTTCTCTGAGCAAATTACTTCCAATTCCTCACAACTGTGCTCAGCAAAGGAAATCATCCCCAACACACAAAATCAATAGGAAGTATTGCAGACAATAATGCAGCAGCAAGGAAGGAGCAGAGCAGTAAATTCAGGGAAGATGGGAGTTTGGGGAATGAGGAAAACACATCAGGCAAGGAACAGAACAGCTCCTGAAGAGCCTCTGCCTCATCTGACACTCCAAAATAACCCAGCCTGTTCCATCAGCCAGGTGACAGCAGAACAAGGGGCTGAGGGGATGTTACAGCACCTGAGAGCCAAAAGAAAACAAGATTTAAATCCAAGGTGTTTTCAGTCTGTGCAGGAAAGCAGCAGCAGCAAGTTGTACAAATTGTATTTACAATTTGTGTGAGTGTTTCTTCTCACCCTCCAGTGGAACACAGCAGCATGGAGAGGGAAATCCCTAAAATATGAACAGATTATCCCAGCAAAAGTGATCCTAAGCCAAGGATGGGATGGTTCAGGAGCTGAGGGAGAAGCCAGCAGGAGTTTGGGTGAGTGGAGAGGCTACACCTGGGACAGCCTGGAGCAGAAAAGGCTCAAAACTCATCACTGTGTGCCAAGATCACCCATTCTATGATTCTGTAAAAATTCAGATACAAAATGAGGCAGATAAAGCAAAAAATTCCTGTTTTCAACCCAAAGTCTCCTTTAAAACAAACACAACTACCCAGGGCTGCTCTGCTGATGGATCAAAAGGAACAAGTCAGCTCTGCTTAAGAGAAACTCTAATTTGGCCTCAACTTCTTTTGTCCAAAGGGATGGTCAGGCTCCCAGCAATTAATGAGCCATTTTCAGGATTGCAGAAATAAGCTGAGGTTCAGCAAATACGTGGTGGAAATGATTTGAGATTCATTAAAGTGCACCAGGCTCTGTTCTGCCATGCCAGCACCTTGCTGCACTCAGTCTCCCAGGCAGCCTTGCTGGCCTCCCTCTGCAAACCCAAATTAAGCAGCTGCAGAAATGCCAGCATCATCAGCAGCTTCCCCAGGTGCTGGGATTATTTTGACACAACCAGACTATTTAGCAAAGCAAAAAAACAAAACAAACAAAAAAAAAAAAACCACAAAGAAACAAAAAGCCACAAAAACCAAAAAACCCCCAAAACAAACAAACAAAACACAAAACAAAATAAACAAAAACAAACAAACAAACAAAAACAAAAAACCCAAAGCAACCAAAAAAACCCCCAAAAAACCCAAAAAAACCCAAACAAAAAAACTCCACCAAAAAAAAACAAACAAAAAACNCCAAACAAAAAAACCCCACCAAAAAAACCAAACAAAAAACACCAAAAAACACCAAAACAAACAAACAAACAACAAAAAAACAAACAAAAAACAAAACAAAAAACCAAACCAAACAAAAAAAAACAAAACAAAAAAAACCCCAATACCAAATACAAATCATTTAGAGCCCAAAATGGTCAATTTTCCCCTATAATTGAAAGGCCTTTCTTTCCCTTCCTTAATGCCACATTAGCACAACATCCCCAAAACCCCCAAACATGGCATTGTGAAGTTTAAAAGGTGCAACAACCCCTGCAACCACATTTTCACCAGGCAGCTCTTTCAACATCATGCAGAGCCTTTTGAAACAGATAATGACATCCAAAAAACTCCAAAAGTTTCATTTCTCTGCTCACAAAGGTATTTTAAATACTCTCCACACCCTCAGGAAGTTTTGCCTTTCCAATATCTCAGCCAGTGGAAAGATAAAGACATTTTCAGGAATTTATGGACACTGCATGACAGGGAAGGAGGGGGTGTGGAAGAGCCCTCTGTCTGTTCCTAAAATAGAAAAAAAAAAATCCAAATTACTGCATTCCCCCTAAATTTAACTGGATTGCCCTGCCCTGGATGTATTTGCTCCCTATGCTGCTCCTGTTTTCCAGCAGACACTGAGTTACAATTTTGAGGGGGCTGTAGCTTGGAAATGTCAAAGGGATTCACATTCCTTCTACACCACCTTTCAAAATAAAGCCAAAAGCCCTCAGGATTCATGAACACAGCACAAAATTATGCATCCAAAAGAACAATTCCCTACCAGATCACACAATAATCCCAGACAGGCCATGAGGAAATATCACAGGAGGTTGCTTTTAGACCATCAATTAATCTGTGAACCCTCAACTTGATCTTTAAGGAAATTGGTAATTTTATAGCTCACAGCAAAACGAAATGTAAAAGAGAAGAATGTTTAAGCAAACCTTCCATTTGAACTCCTGGCCTTAAAAAAAGCACTCCCAGAAAATGTCAAGGCTGGCACCTCCCAGGGGGCTGAGCAGGACCCCAGGAATGAGCCACAATAAAGACCCCTCGAAAGGCACAGCACATTTTGGTGACCTTGGGGATAAATCCAGGAAATCTCAGAAAATCTGAGTCTCCTCTGCACCTGCAGAATCCCTGCAGTCCATGTTTGATGTTGGGATTTTCATCCCAGTGACTTTGCAATGTCAAAGTGTGTTTGGGTGGACTGTGAGCACGAGGAAATCGTGCTGCTGGTGTTGGAGAACAGAAAACATTTCAGGCTGTCAGTGCAAAAATTCAGATTAACATCTGGCTGGCTCTCAGAAAACACAGCTAAGAGATAAAGCAAAGGGAGCAGAGGCAAAACAGCAGATATGAGGCACAAGTAACAAAGAACATCGCTCACACTCAGTCTCTGAAGAATATTAAACCAAAGAACATTATGCTGAAAGAATCATTGCTAAGGAAAGTGGGATTTGGGAATAGGAGGATCAAATTCTAACCTGCTTTATACAAGCTGCAACCTCAGAGAATTGAAGGAAATCACACAGGTTGCCATTAAGGGAAGGCTGACTGTACAAATTCCTGCAAATCACCTCCTGTGATCTGCATAAACCCCGCTGCACTGAGGTGCCTGTTGCACAAAGATCACAAAATCACTGAATGGGCTGGGAAAGGACCTTAAAGATCATCCAGCTCCAACCCTCTCATGCTTCCAAAATACAACAATTTAAAAATGACAAATTAATAATTAACAGAGAGTCACAGTTCTGCTCCAGGCAAAGTGTTCATGAGTTGCTGTGTGACAGAGCCCTGTCCTGAGCCACACATGAGGGCAGGGATGGAACTCTCTCCTTCAATCCCACTTCCCACTAAAAAGCTGAATCAGGATGTTCAAATTCTGCTTGCAGGGTGATGTTTTCCAGGGTTTTGGCCTGTCCCCACACCAACAGCAGAACTGAAACCTCACCATGCACTAGAAATTATTTTCACAGTAATTTTCACAAATGTGCTGTCCCTTGAATCCTTGTTTTTTCCACTATTCCTCTGAGTGTGAGGGCAAAAGTGCAGATTTCCTGAGGAATACTTTCAATTCTCTATTTTCTCAATGCCCAAGCAGTGCTGGTGAGCACTGCAGAACTTCAAGGCAGGCAGGGCACTGAAAAATCAGTGTGGACTTGGCAGAGACGAACCCTCACAAATCCACACTTTAAAACTGGTCCCACTGGATAGAAAAGTGTCCCATGGGAGAGTCCCCTTGCAGGGCAGGACCTGTGACTTCACCAGGGAGGAACCAGCATCACCTTTCCTGAGGGATCACAAAGTTCTCAGAACTTTCTCCACCAGAGCTGTCACATCCACAGAATCCCTGGGAACATCTTCATTTTCCCACCTTAGGACCAAGATGGGCTCGAAGAGAAAAGTCACCTGAATTAAAGCAAATTATCATGAGAGGAATAATTCAGAGGCAGCACCATTTATCACTTTGGCAGCAAAAGGGGCTGGAAAATGCAGTTTTTCTAAGAGGGCACCAGGCATGTGACACCCTGATTAAGCAGCAAGCACCAAATCACTGTAATAAAGTGAGATCATCCTTTTGCTGTGTCCCAGATAAATCTGCTGTGTTGTTCCAGTGTCCTTTGTCAGTAAAAACAGACAGATTTTGGATATTATGCTTAAGGGACCGCTCTGATTTATTTATTTACTGTCCTGCTGGGAGGTGTAACTAATTTGGATTATTCTCCCTGTCACAGGCAGCAAATTCCAACTGTTTAAGCCCAGGAGAGAAAATTAATGACACAATTAACCTCTGTGCAGTTGGAGTGCATCAGACAAGAGTCCTGCTCGTGTTTTCATCTCAGGTATTGCACAGAGCCACAGGTCAGCCCTTGGAAAATGCAGCACCCAGCCCATCCCTCCAAGCCTTTTCCAAAGGAGGTTCAACACAGGAGAATTGGCCAGAAAAACAGCTCTCCTGTCTATTAAAAAAGTTTAAAAATCACACCAAATGTTATTTTTCTGGGAGGTTTACCTTCTTTTAAAACCATGTTATTATAATATAAAATTAGATCTGGGATTTTCCAAAGAATCCAAAGTAATTAGTTGTCCAATCCCCACTAGATTGCCAAGGGAGTTAGATCCTAAATGCCTTTGGCTCTTTTGGAAAAGCTCATCCATCACAGAAATTCACAGGGTGGTTCACCAGAAAGGGCAGGGAAGCAAGGTCTGAGTTAAGAGTTTGAGAATTATTTTTATAGCACCTTCCAGGGCTCCTCAGTCAGTGCTGCACTGGGAATAGTGGGCACCACCACCACATTTTTCACTGGAAAATAACATTTCACCCACAGGAACCGTGGCAAGAAGTGAGCAGGGACATTCCAGGGCTCTGGAACACTAAAAATAAAGGGCAAAGCTCCACTCAATAAAAGCACTGAGTGGAGCACACAGGGATTTTTCCTTCTCTCCTTGTGCTGTTCTTTAATATTTTGGGTTTTTTTTTCTTTCAAGCAAATGCAAAGCAGAGGGAGTGCAGCTTTTCTGACTGGAAAGAATGGTGTAAAAAACTTGTTTTTTAATCAGATTGCAGCTCCCAGCTTCACCCAGGGCACACCCCCAGCCACAATTCTTTGGCCTCTGCCAGTAAATGAAGACCCCAAAGTTTTCCAAGGTATTTAATTACACCCTGAGAGTAAAATCACTGTGTAGAGGCCACATTTAATTACCTGATTCCCTCCTGTCCCCCTTTTCCCAGGTGGAAATGGGTTTCCATGGTTCCTAGCATGGACACAGTGACTCCTTTCCAGTGTTTGATTACCACCAACAATGAATATGTTGTTTTTGTACTCAAATTCTGTATTTTGATAGATAATCAAACAGGTTTTTCCTGTGCTAGAATCACAGGATGGTTTGAGTTGGAAGGGATCTTAAAGCTCATCTAATTCTAGATTGTTTCCAACTCAAACCATCCTGTGATTCTCCAATTAGCAAAATTCCTCCAATCTAAAAAAAAAATAAAATAAAGTGAGCTGAAACAAATGCAATCCCTTATTTTAGTTCAGATTTTTGAAATAAATCTTTCAGTTCACTTAAAAAGAGGAAATCAGAACATTTATCATAAAGAAATAAAAAATCATTCCAGACTCTGCCTAAGTCATTCCCACAAAGAAAGGATAATACAACGAAGGGATGAACTGCAATGAAAAACAGAGGGAAAGCAGCTTTCCCCCAGTTTATTTCTGACAAATAATTGGAGTTTTAAGTGTATGTTTAGATGTCCAAGAAAGCTGAACGCCCAGAGCCACAGCCAGAACCCCACTGAGTGGAACAGAAGGGTTTGGGGGTGGAGGGGGATTGCTTGTTCCCAGCATGAACTGGGAATTTGTCATTTCAAAGCAGGCAGGCTTGGAGCTCTGCAGCCTCTCTCAGCCCCAAGAGCTCCAGTGAATCACCACATTTGTACTGACACGTTCCCATGAGCTCTTTGGAAGCAGAAACTGAATCCTTGTGGAGCTGAGTGGCTAAAAGTTGGTACAGCAAATATGGCTGAAGCCAAGAAATGAATGTGAAGTGATTAAGAAAAAAGTTTTGAGGCTGATTATGTGCTTAATTTTTTTTTTCAATGGACCTGCACTCAAGAATCCCAGTCTCACTCAAGACATTATTATCCATTATTTATTATCTGTGTTTTATCTCCTGAAACCCTTGTGTACATAGAAACCCAATGATTTATTGCTCAAAATCCACCGAGAGATATTTGCAAAATTCCTAAATAAAACCACTTCAAAAGGCAGCTGGGCAGCACAATCCTTAAAAAAAGTAAAAAATAAAATCCCAAAGCCTGCAGATGCAGGTTGGATGGGGCTTGGAGCAATCTGGTCTAGGGGAAGCTGTCCCTGCCCATGGAACAGGGTTGGAATGAGATGATCTGGAAGATCCTTTCCAAGCCAAACCATTCAATGATTCTGGAAGAATTTTGGGTGATGCAATTCTGTAGTTTCCTACAGAACAACAAAAACAACAAAAAAAAAGCCTTCAGGCCTCCACAGTAAAAACAGAGATTTCCTATAAGGAAAGGAACAGCAAAAGCAGGAAAAAAAAATATTTTAGCCTAAGGTTTTGCAAATGTCACACATGGTAAGCACAAGAAGAACAGCACAGGAGCAGAAAAGGCTTTTAAGCAAAACAATTTCCCAACATTTCCCTGGGAGATCAGCTCCTCTCTCCCATTAGCAGGAATTTGCCTGCATGGATCCCTGTGTCAGAGCAGGAGTCCTGCAGGGGGACACGAGGAGTTCTTGGCTTTTTTCCTTTCACACTGGTTTGATGGTGCTGGGAAGGAAACAAGTCACTGCCTTTAAAGGCACTCACACAGGGACAGAGGATGAGCTCAGCACATCAAAAGAGAGGTTTTACAGTCCTATAAAACCTGTCCACAAATGCTGATGAACTCCTTGTAGCACCTCCTAATTCCAGCTGACAGCAGGGATGAAGTGCAGCAGGCACTGACAGAAAAAAGGGGGGGGAAATTCACATCAGAGCTGACAAAACTGTTCAAAAATAGTTAAAATAAAAGATATAGTGCAAATCTGCAGCAGAGTTCCCATTTCTTCCACCTCATCCCATTATTTATCAATTATTATCCAAGAAGATAAAGGATAACAAACCCTGTACAGCTGGGAATTCTGCATCCTTTACTTCCAAAACTCCCATTCCTGTTGGAATCACATCAGGTGTGATGGTCACTTCACACCCCTCTTAGCCCTTGTCAGGGAATCTTCCAACTTGAGAAAGAAAAGCTTCCAAGTGGCATCACTGGGAAAAAAAGCTGGAAAAAAATTCTGTGTTCTCAAGTTGTATCAATTAGAAAAATTTAATGATGGCCCAGAGTTCACAAGGCACAGGTTTCATGGCAACTGCCAAATATCAAAGTAGGGAATGTGTCATTCCCTATCCTGCATTCCCAACCTTTTCCTCTCAGCCTAACACCCAGCAGAGCTGACTTTGACTTTCACAACTCCACCAAACAGCTTTTTGAAATTATTTCTCTCTACAAGAATTTGGGCACCTTTTCTGGCACCTTCAGCAGAGTTGAAGTTGCTTTTAGCTCACATGGATTTAGTTCTATGAATATTTAGGCATAAATTCCCAAATCCCTATAAAACTATAATATAACTAAATTTGACAAAAAATTAAAAGAAAAATCCACTTTAAATAAATTTCAGAGCAGCTTGATGCTCTACAGCATGGAACAACAATGATGATTTTTTTCCTTGCTCATAGATCTGCAAATATTTTATTAAAGGAGTTAATATTTTTGTAAAATCTCCCCAAAGCCCATTGACCTCTGCCATGAGCTGCACAAGTGACTGTGCATTGTTCAAACAAATAATTTTTATTCTGGGCTTGATTTCTTTGAACTTTAGCATAAATGTTGGTGTTTATGAAATGCATTAGATCAACAGCTCCAGGATAAAAAAATGTCCAAACAAAAGTTGTTAATGCTGGATTATGGGAGAAAAACTCTGCTCTGCCACCCTGCTAACAGAATGAAATATAAAATATGGCACAGCTTGGTTAACATGGGCCATTTCTGGGAAAGGAAATAATCCAATGTCTGCAGGCAGCTCAGCTCTGAGCTCATCCAGGTACCTGTTACCACATCATTCAGTTAGTTGTGAACACAGCTCAGCCAGGATCAAAGAGAAAACAAATCTGGGGCATTTCTACTTCATATTCTTTGTTTTTAAAAGGCCAGGATGCCACTGCCATCTGTTGATTGCAGGAAATCTCTCTGCACTTCCTGACACATTTATTTTCTCCTTTATCCAGGCCGTTTCCACCATCCCAAATTCCAAGTGCACCTTCTTAAGAGCTTGAGGAAGGTACCAATTTATTTGCTGCTTGAAATTGCAAGAAGACTTCAATTTTTAGGTAAATTGAAGCAAATCTATAAAACATTTTAAGAGAGAGGGGAGGCAGGACATTATAGATCTTCTTGGCAAGGCCAAAATTTAAAGAAATACCTTCCTGCAAAAATCAGCTGCTCCCTTCTTAGAACAGAAAGATGAAACTCTTCCTGGATGATAAACTTCCCCAGAAATTCTCATGCTCTTAGCAGCACATATTTGCAGAAAACACTCTAACACCCTGCTGGATTTATTCCTGCATGTGCTGAGCTCACTTCAAATAACAAGGGGGAGAGAAAAGTATCAAGTGACCTACTCTAATTATTTAAATTCCATTTTTAAATATCAGCATTCTGAGGAGTGGAATTCTCCAATTCTCCCTCCTCACTTTCTCCTGCTAGAGACTGAGTGAAGCTGTATATTTTTTTTTTAAAGCTGCAGACAAATCCCTTTTATGACCAATGCTCTCTCAATGAGATGAGCATTAATGAGACAAACCAGTCAGGAGTCCGAGGGCAGCAGTTCCACACACTTCAGACCATTAAAAAAACCCACAAAGACTGTCAGACCCATTATTTGGAGGATGACCACAAAGCCATTAAATATCTGTGGAGACACTTTGTGAAAAGTAACTGCTTCAGGTTCAAAACATCACCTGGTGAACTTCCCAAAGGCAGCAGCAATTTCAGATATTGCCCTGACATTCCAAGCAGGATTTAAGGCACATTAACAGCTCTCATGCAAGGAGCTGATTTGACTTTCTGAGTAACCAACTGTGTCACAAACAGCTCATTCAGCTTTTCAATGCAAAGGTTCAGACCTGTGCTGAGCCACCCAGCAAAAACCACTTGGGTTTTCCATGAGCAGCTTCAGCTGATAGAAAAACCATTCCCTTGACAGGAAAAATCCTTTTCTCTTCCCTTTTCCCTCCCTGACCTGCTCCTGTGCCAGTCCTGCCACAGTTCAGGGACCTGAGTGAGCAGAAAAGGCAGCCAGCAAAAAACCCTTGGCCAAATCAACTCTCTCAAATCAGATTGCTGACAGGAGGATGAGCAGCGCTGCCAGAGCAAGGAAAACATCCTGGGCAAGAGGAAGAAGTGCAAAAAAAAAAAAAAACATCCTGGCAGAAAGGAAGCAGTGGGATGACAGCACAGCTGGCACAGGCTGGCGTGGAGCTGAAACCTCTCCTGTCCCACTGAGAACTGAGGCTGAACTGCAGACAATCCCCTGCTCACCTGGGTCATGAAGGGGACCAGCATTTCATGCCATTAATTCCTTAAAAAACAGAGAGGGAATCAGGTTCCTGCAGCAGAGCCCTGAAATTCATCTCCAAGTGCTGTCCCAGAACAAGTGTGACACAGCAAATGCAATTTAAATGCAGCTTTTCTGCAAGATCACTCCCACTGCCACCACCAGAGGCACAGAATGATCCCATTTCCCTGCTCCCTCCATCAAATGCCATTCCTTTTTATATAAAGGAATATATTTATATATAAGGAAGGATCTGAGGATGGTGGAGCATCCTTAAGAGAGGTTTCTCAATGCTCAGTGTCTGAAATCCCCAGCTCTGCAGTAGCACTACAGGAGTGTGTGGGCAGAGAGGAGGCTTCAGTTCCTCCTTCCCCATTTTCCTTATGGTTTCAGCAATGTTTGGGCTGCTAAATGACACCAATTTTGGAAAACACAGGAAGACATTAGACAGAAAAACCCCCAAAAAAGGAACATATTAGTTGTCAGTGTCTTCTCAGCAGACAGCCCACCAGAGAGCCTGCTAAAGATTTATGTCCCGGAGAAAATATGTGTGATTTTCCCTCTCTTCTGTGGGAGGGAGAAAAATACAGACCCCAAAAAATTGAGAGACATCAACTACAAATTCACCACTAAGAAAGGAGAGAAGATCTTTTCCTTGGAGGCAAACAGCCCAGCCTGAGCTGTGAACAGCTCATGTCACCAACAGGAAAGTCATTGGAGCTTCTCCTGCAGGGTTCTGCACCGTTCCCTGTGTCCTGTCCCTCTGTCCCTTGTCCCCAGTCCCTCTCCAGCTCTCCTGGAACCCCTCTAGACACTGGAATGTGCTGGAAGCTCTCCCTGGATCCTTCTCCTCTCCAGGTGAGCATTCCTGGAGGCTGGCTCCAGAGCAGAGGGGCTCCTCCGGACTCATCCCAGCAGCACAGCACAGAGGTTCTGAATTGGGCACTGAATTATCCCAGAAAACCTCAGGATTCCCTCCCTGTTTATCCTGACACAACCACTCACATCAGCACGTGGCTCCCAGTTCTCTCCAGCCAAGGCCCTGCTCCCACATTAATGAGGTTCTTCCACCCACTCCTGCTCTGAAGAGCTCAATTAGCTCCACACAAAATGCCAAGCTTTAAGTTAAAATTTAAACAAATTTCCCCCCTCTCCCATCGATGGAACAACATGACCAAGGGCTATGCTGGCTGTGAGACAAGGAAATCACTTCAAATGGTGTCTTCCTGAACAAGGCTGCTCTAATATTTTGACAAACTGCTTTTGTTTATTTGTTTGTTTTCTAGCATTCTACTACCAACTGGAAAAGGTCACTCTATCTTCTGTGTTATTCCTCCATTCTCAGAGAAGGTCAGAAATATTTAATATCTCCATGTTCTGTACCTCAGCACTGCTCAATGCTCACACTACACCAGAGTGCCTGGTGCAGTTATTAGGGAACTTTCAGAAATCCAGCTCCAAAAATGAGCTGCAGAAAACAACTCCTTCCCCACAAACCCCAATTTCCAGCCCACCACGAGCTCTTCTTATTTTGTACAGGCATAGAGAGATAATGCTGTCAGGAATTTCACATGCAGAGATGCACAATGCACACGTACAGAACATTATCCCTGTGAACTGCACTCGTGGGACATTGTTCTGCTAAATTCCATTCACTGGCATTTGAAGGAATTGCATTGCTTTCCCTGAGCCACTTCCTCCAGGTTTTCAGCCTCCCCCAACAGCTGTGAACACTTTTAAAACTGAGTTTTCTGCTCCCCCTGCTGCAAACGTAGGATCTCCTCTCCAAAAATTATCCTTACTCAGAAAAGCAGGCTAGAGATAATTTAGGCTTGGGGATCAAAGGTTTTCTTACACTCTAAGGCAAAAATATTTTAAGCTACTCCAGTGGAACTGAGGTACAAACACCCACAAGATTTTGAACAAAGAAATGCAGCATTGCCTCCCTTTCATGCCAGTCAATGCTCATCTCTTACCTTAAACCAGCAAGAGATTATGGATCTTAAAGTGCTGCTTTTATGCATTGTAAAAGCTCTTTTGGAAGCTTTTCTTACTCCCCCTGACACCCAAGAACAATGGGAACAATTCCAAGTGGCTTGTTGTGTTTTTCTTGGCAGTTTTTCCAGAGATTTTGGTCAGACATTGTCTCCCCAGCACCTTCACTCCTCAGTGCTCACACCTCCACAGGCTTCGAGTTCTATCAGCCTTGCTCAGGAAGAGCCAATAGAAATCATCCCAAATTTCACCCCACACCAGGACTGAACCCATCCCAAACTCCCACAGAGGATGGGAATATCCAGCCTTGATGTTCTGCTACACTGAAGGAACAATCTTGGCAAGGTTCTTCCTCCAAGGTTTTGTCTTTCTGCAGCAAAACCTGCAGAACTCAAAGCTTGAAGTTTTTCTGGATCTTATGGATCTCAGGAAGATGGCTGCAGATTCCCCATTCCAAACCCATTCCACAGATCCTTAAATTTAATTCTTGCCTTTTATTCTTCACTTCTTTATTCCCACTTCAATTGTGTGATATCCTGTTGGTCAGAAAACCCCTCATGAACCTCTAGCTGGACATTTCCAAGAAAATTTTTGCAAGAACAATATTGAAGGGAGCTGCAAGTTTGTGGCAAGAAAAGTGATGGAGATTTCTTTAATAATAATTCCTCTAGAAAGACAAATATCTGGGTAGGGAGTCAGTGGAGGGGATTGAAGGCCCACACCTCACATTTATCCTGTCCAAGTATTTAAATTCATACCATGAGCACAGTTGGGATATTTGTGTAACAAAAAAAAAAAACTGCATCACTGCACAGTCAAGCAATCCTGCAGAGCAACAGCTACAAACCAGCCCAAAACTGAAAAAGTGAGTTAGGGCAGGAGGCAGAGAGCATTTCCCATCACCAGCCCAGAGCTGGAATGACCAACATAAATCCTTCCACCTCCTGTAAATAATGCCAGGCTCACTTCCCTGACCTCCTCTGTCACATGCCAGGTAAAGTTCCACATCTGTGCACTATGTATAAAGGAAATCTCTAAATAAATAAATATACTAAATATGTGTTTTGTGTAACAATGAACACTAACACAGCAAGAATGAGAGGACAGACATGTGACAGATGAGAGCTGTGCTGCCTGAGAGAGCCTCAGATCCCCAGGTGAGAGCACAGCACCTGAATAAAGCTTTAGCAAGGCACAGCTTTAGTGTCTTGCAGTTAAGGGGAAGAATCAAATAAGAATTTGCTGCAAACACGCCGGCAGCAAGTGTCTGAGCTGCCTAAACCCAGCCATAATGACAGCAGAAGACAAGCCATTAGAGCTGTGACACTTTATAAGACAGGCATGACATGGTAACACAGAACAAAAATGTCACTTTGAAAGCTGCTGATAAATCACTTGGTAGGCAAAAGGAGTCAACCTTTCCAAACACCATAAGGATGAATCCATGGGATTTTTTTTTTGCTGATATTTAAGCTCTTTGGAGTTTTACAATCTGTTGTAAATGTGGCCACTTCCCAAAAAAACCAAAGACAAATCCCAGCACTGCTGAGCGTTGAGCATGCCTGGCGTTCTCTGGCACGGTTCTAAAGGCCAAGCTGAGAACGTGCCCAGCTGAGGGATTCTTACCTGCAGGACATCCTGGATCTTCACCCACACATCCACCATGTCGTAGAGCTTGATGTCCCCATCGTGCTGGCTGCAGGGGGAGGCCACTGTCTGCTGCAGGTGGCCCAGCACCACCGAGTGCGCGGCGGCCACGGCGTTGAACTTGTCAAAGAGCAGCTCCAGCAGCTCCAGCAGCAGCCTGGGAAGCACAGGAACAGCTCTGCTCAGCTTCTGGAACGTTCCACAGGCACGCAGGGCACTGTGGTTTCATGTCCTGTTTTGTGACTTGCTGAGGTCACCTGGTTTCAAACCCTCTCTCTGGGCTCAGGGGTCTCGCTTCAGCTCAGCTTTGGTATCTGAATATTCCCGAGGAGTTTTCTCCTCATTCCCTTCCCTATATTTCAAGAGAGCAATTCAGCATTGCTCTCTTTAAAACTCTTGTGTTTAGGGCTACAGGGAAGACAAAACCATTAATAACTCCACAGTAATTAAAGTGGACCAACATAGTATTAGAGCCCATTGTGTAGGGCTGCAGGTAGGAAGGGAAACAACCTGCTCTTCCCCCAGAAAAAGGTATCTCAGGGCAGTAAAAACTGACTTACCCACACAAACCAGATAAAAGGAATTATTTTTGAGTTATTAAATTAATATGGCAGGTTTCAAATGACAGGAAATATTAGAAAGCTAAAGTATCAACCTGCATCACTTGCCGAGATTTCCCTCCTATATTTGTTACAGCTGTAACATCATCTAAATCTGCTGCACTGTACCTGCTCCTATGGCTCCTCACTGCCCAATTACCACAATTAAAGCACCTTTGCAAAGTCCTGAACAGTTTGTGACGAGGCAGTGCCATCACACTTTTCCTGTTTGAGAACAGAAAAATCCCGATGGAGTTCAGCGCCGTTTAATGAGCAACTCGAGTCCCCACGTAACCCCACCAAAACATGAAGATCACACTTCCCAAATCCATATGTTAGGCACTTGTAGCTCTGACAGACAGACTCCATCACATTTCCTGCAGCAGCTTTGGAGCCACCACATGCTCCCAGTCTGCCCAGCAGAAGCTGTGATCCCCAGGGCAGGACATGGCAGAGCTGGAGCTGCTCCCACTCCTTCTCCAGCTCCCTTCAGTGTCCACAGGAACGGGGAATGGGTTTGGGGACATCCTCAAGATCAGCCCTTGGCACCATCCCAGGCTGCTCCAAGCCCTGCCCAACCTGGCCTTGGACATTCCAGGGATCCAGGGGCAGCCACAGCTGCTCTGGCAATTCCAGCCCAGCCAGGAATTCCTTCCCAAGGTCCCACCCAAATCTCCCCTTTCCCAATCTGAAGCCATTCCCTGTGTCCTGTCCCTCTGTCCCTTGTCCCCAGACCCTCTCCAGCTCTCCTGGAGATCCTTTAGTCCTTGGATCCTTCTCTTCTCCCAGCTCTCCCAGCCTGGCTCCGGCCCTCTGAATTAACTCATGACCTCAACTCAAAAATAAAGAGCCACTGGAACCAAGATACCTATTCAAACAAAACCCAATCAACTGTGTATTTATCCCTTTACTTCATATTTCAGAATAGCACCAATGTTAAAAAATGTGACATTAGAACCAAATGAATTCTCTACCACTTGAGAAAACGTTCTCAGTGACAGCCCAGCTTCCACCAAGATCCCATCATGAACAAGAGCTCAGTTACCCCTGCACCTCCTCAGTTACCCCTGCACCTCCTCAGTTACCCCCTGC
>VXBI01013078.1:103241-126396 GCA_013397375.1 Toxostoma redivivum
TTTTTTGCAGCAATCAAGGGCTGGGAGTTGAAATATCCTTACCTAGGCTGGTTTTCCTGGGAAATATTCTCCCCTCTCTGGTAACCACTGTCAGCCACCTGAGTGGTGGAGCGCTTCACAATCTGCTTGAGCTCCTGTTCCAAGCGATCCTGGATGGCTTTCACTGTTTCTGGGATTTTCTTCAGCTTGGCCAGCCCCTTGATGAGGATTCCCATGAAGACAGCACTGTTCTCCTCTGGATCCAGGTCTGTGTCCTCTTTGATTTCCAGAAGGCTCGAGTCTCGCACTGGAAAGAGATTTTAATCCCAGATTTTATCAACTGAACCCAACATCAGCACTCTGAAGAAGCAGCACAGGAGCTCCTCTGGCTTCACAACACATGGAGCAACCAGGGATGAACAAGGAAACCAGAAACACACGGATTTGGGGCGGATTTTAGGGGGAGAACTTGGATTTTGTTTTCTTAGGGGCTTCCCTAGATAAAAATACAGCAGCCTGCACATTGAATTGATTTAGGAACAATTCATGGGGTAAATTCTGAGTTAGGAAATAGAGGAAGTCTGGTGCAAATAAGATATTCATAAATGAGAAGATCCTGAATGTGTTTCAAGGAGCTAAAACCCCCTCAGTTTCTTGCTATTTTCTTCACAGGAGAGGAATTTTCATTATGAGCACTATCAAGCTTAAGAGACTGCTGATGAATTCAGCAAAGTTTAGGCTGCTGAAGTGACTGATTGTTTGATTTTATCTTTTTCTGCTTTATTACGTCTGTCAAGGGGTTGATGAAGTTACTCAAACCTTCCAGCAAGGCTTCTAGAAGGGTAAAGTGAAAAGAATTAGAGAGGATATTGCAGACAGGGTCCTGAAGTAACAGGGTCTGCACAGGAGAAATCCTGTTGCTAAGCGACAGGGGCTGGGAAAGCAAGAGAGACTCTGCTTGCTTTATGGAGGTTCATTAAACAACATTTCTTAATTTACAGATAACACCCAGCAACAACAAAAGCGTGGCTCTGTTAAAGACTGGGTGAAACATTTAATAAATATATTTAAACACTTATGTGAAGTAAGTGTCTTCAAGGCAAACTGAATTAAAAGCATCTTGGAAGATCTACAGCCACTCTGTGCCATCCACCACGCCAGATCTTTGGATCAAAATTAAAATCCAAAGGCTGTTCCATCTGACTGGGGCTGAGCTCTGCAAAGGCTGTTGGGTGACAGATGACTCCCATGGTTTCAACTCCTCAACAGATTTTTTTACTTCTAAACTTTTCCAAGAAACTGAAGAAATGTCAAAAGATCCAGCAGAAGGATGGAAGGGACATGGCAGGAGTGAGGAATGGCACAGGAGCTGCCTCAAGCTGGGCTCTGACCACAGGAGCAGCACCAGGGCTAAGTTAGAGCAAAATCAAGAAAACAATGGCCCAAGGATGGTGCCAATTTATAAATAATCACAATAAATGGGTAATGCTCCTCTCAGTGCCACTCTGCACCAAGCTCAGGCTCAATCAAGAAGCTTTTTTTCCTGCAGTGTGATCCCAAACTCTGCACCTCTGGCTCAAACCAAGCTCAGGGCTCGTGTGGTCTCACATTTGGACCCGGAGCTCCAGGTGAGAGTGAGGTGAGAATGGATTCCAGCTCTGGGAGAGCTGGGGGGGCTCACCTGGAGAAGAGAAAATTCCAGGGAAACCTCAGAGCCCCTTGGAGGGCCTGAAGGGGTTCCAGGAGAGCTGGAGAGGGACTGGGGACAAGGGACAGAGGGACAGGACACAGGGAATGGCTTCCACTGCCAGAGGGCAGGGATGGATGGGATCTTGGGAATTGGGAATTCCTGGCTGGGCTGGAATTGCCAGAGCAGCTGTGGCTGCCCCTGGATCCCTGGAATGTCCAAGGCCAGGCTGGAGCAGCCTGGGACAGTGGGAGGTGTCCCTGCCATGGCAGGGCTGGCACTGGATGAGCTTTAAAAAGACCCTTCCAACTCCAAACTATTCCATGATTCTCTGACAGTGAACATCAGGAAGATCAAGCAGTGCTTTTTTTCTCTCTCTCTCACACACTTCTTTCAATTAAATGTGAGCAACTTAGAGGACAAGCAAATAGAAACACCCAGAACACATTAATTAAAAAAAAAAAAAACAGAAAAAAAAACCAGAAAAAAAAAAGCAAGGATAATATGAAGACATTTCAAACAGGAATTGGAATTTAATAACTGGATGCAGAACTGTTCCTGCTCAGAGCTGTGCTCCATCACAGACCTTTCACCCCACAGAGCTGCAAAGGACTTTGTGGCTGCAGGCCTGGTCTCTGCCCACTCTGTTATTGTTATTTGTTATTCTCCAAAACCCACAGCAAAACTCAGGCACAGACAAAGAAAATGAGCTCTTTGTGAAAAAAACACTGGAAATGCTACAGGAAGAAAGGTTTAACCTATTACTTAAAAAAAAAAAAACAACTAAATATCTTGTTTCTCTGAGTTCAATGCAGATATTTCTCATCCTCAGCAGCCTCTCAGAGGACAGGTCCCATCATGAGGCTGCACCCTCTCTATAAGCAGCTTGTAAATTATTCTTAATATCACACAATGAACACCCAAGAGTGAGGAAATGGAGCTGCAGCCAAAAGTGAGGACAGCATTTAAGAGGAGTAAAAGCAGCAATCTTGCTGAGAACTCTGCCAGCACACTGAGACAAACACTCTCCCATTTTCAAAAGAGCAAACCAATTTCCAGCATCCTCAAATAGTCAGGACATTGATTTACATCTCTTACAAACAGGAGCAAAGTGAGCAATTCGATATCTGGGAGCAGCACAGGGTCTGGAGGCTCTGTCAGACCTGTTTGATAAAACAGAACCTGTTTGCAGTGTGCTCCCTGCACATTGTCCCTATTAAACAGGAGCCCTGGGTAGCTTTGGGGGCCCATTTATCTGTGAGATCTGACAAGATCCCAGCCCTGGGGAACTGAGGATGTCCTTTCCTCCTGTCTTTCACACTTCAAAATCCTCTCCTGCCATTTAATGTCATCAAGGGGCTGTTTGACCACAAAGCTTTGGCCCAGAACAAGCTCCTCCTGTCCCCTTCCTCTTCCAAAAAGGCTTCAAAGGATCCAGGCATTTATTAAGGAGTTCACCTGGAAAATTGCAGCCCCATGTGCTGCTCCCTGTGGGCAGAGGAAAGCTCTCAGAAGGGAGAGATTTGTATTTACTCCTAAACTGAAAATATGAATGACTTTGTTATTCTCTGGGATTGAGAAGTTATTCCTAGCTTTGATTCTTGGAAGGAAGTGGGGGGAGAGCAGATCTGCCACCTTGGGCTGTCCAGGAGCCTGGCTGAGACTCCCTTGGGAGGCAGAGGAGTCCAGGAAGGCTGGACATCCTTCAAGAAGAAAATCCTGAATGCACAGGAGCAGGCTGTCCCATGAGCCTGCAGGAAGAAGAATCAGCCTGGCTGGACAGAGAGCTTTGACTGGAGTTCAGGGGAAAAGGAGAATTCCTGGCCTTTGGAAGAAGAAGAAGGCAGCCCAGGAGGAAGAGAAAGATGTTGTGAAGGGAAAAATGAGAAGGGCCAAAGCCCAGCGAGAACTTAATCTGGTTATGTTGTAAAGGAGAATAAAAATATTTCTATAAATACATCAGCAAAGGTGGGCCAGGGAGAATGTCCTGGATGTGGTGGAAGCAGCCAGCATTTCCAGCTCTGACAAAAGGAAGAGGCTGAGGCACCAAATGCCTTCTCTGAGTCTTGAACAGCAAACCCCTGTTCCCAGGGCAGCCAGGGGAAGCAGGGAGGGGGAGCAGAGCAAAGGGAAATGGTCAGAGCACACCAGCTGGACTCACCCAAGGGCTCTGCAGAGCTTTTCAACCTCCAGAAGATCAATCCCACCCAACCCAGTCAGGGCTGAGGGTGCCCTGGATCCCCTCACAGGTCACTGATGAAGGGTAAGTGTTTTGGTTTAGGGTAAATTTGGGAGGAAACCTCTGAATGGGGTTCTTTCAGGAAAAAAAAAATTCAAGCAGTTCCTCCCCCAGTCGGCTTGGAAAAAAAAATTTTTCTTCGGAGAGAAGTGGAAAAAAAACCCTAAAATTGTTTATTGGGGATACAGGCATCATACAGTCACCCCCAGATTGTAAGCAGCTTTATCCAGGAGAATGCTCTGGGAAAAAAAGGCTTGACCAAAGTCCAGGTAAACCTGACACATCCCCATCCCTCATCCACTTTGTCCACACAAGATCAGGCTGGCCCAGCAGGACCTGCCTTTCCTGAGCCCACTCTGACTGGGCTCATCCTCTTGTCCCAACAAAGTCTGCAAACCTCTTGTGAAGCAGAACATTTAAATAAATCTTATCAAAAGCTTCCTAAGACAGCAGCTTGAGGGAATGAGGATTTTGCCACATTCTCTAATAAAATTGCAGCCATTTCACAACTTTTTCATCACCAAACAATTTTTCATCTGAAAATGCTCAACTCTGTGTGGGTTAAAGCCCTAAAAGCTGAACCCTGTGCATCCGGGATTCCCCACCTCCAGAGTTACAGAGGGGGCAGCTTCCCTGATCCCTGCTCTGATGATGCCAAACAAAAACTTCTGTTCCAACTGGAATTCATTTGCTCAGTGCTGCCATTTCCCAAAGAACCAACCTGCTGCAAGGAGCATTTTCATAGCTCCAGTCTGATCCCTAAAAAGCCAACTTTGGGAACTCATTTAAGCAAAGCAGCTGGAAAAAAAAAAGGCTCTTGGGTCTTGTTTTTCATTCCAGTGAACAGCCAAAATTTGCTGCTCCTCATTATGAAGGTTTCATTATCCACAGGCTTTTATGGGAGTCTTGTAAAATTTAATGTACTATTTTCCATGATTTATATCCTTCTGGTGATCTCCTTTGTACCTTCAATCCTTCCAGAGAAAAGCACACGGGTTCCTGGTGGCCCAAAGGCATCATTTCAGATTTGAAGGAACACCACTTGCTAATTCCTGGTGCTGAATCCTTTTTCTGACACGTTCAAGGAGCTACAAATGGGCAGCTCCTGCAGAAATGGGTGATTTCTGGAAGATTTTGGGAATTTTCTGCTCTCCATCACTACCAAACCCAGAAGAAAACCCACTTCAAAATCCTCCTCATCTACACAAGCATGAAAATCAAGTCTCCAAATAAAAAAATAAGTGCACTGTAGCCAATTATTTGATGTTGGGACCACACACAGGAACAATTAATGAAATTATACAGGAAAAGCAATTACATGTTATTTTCCTGGCTTTCACCACACAGATCTAAAATCTCCTTGATTTTCCTTTTCCTTCCCCAAACACATCCCCAGATCATTATATTTTAAGAAAAAAATGATAAAGGCAATTTATCCAGCTGGTGTCAGATCCTCAGGTGAGATTCATAAGAAGAGAAGAAATCTTTTGAAGATTTATTGAGCATGTTTGGAATAGAGGCACCTGTGACAATGAACTGGCACAATGGCATTTTTTAGATTCACCTTGAAAATTGGAATTCCAAGCTCTGGCTCCTGCAGGAAATCTGCAGGAGCAGGTTTAGAGGTCTCTGGTTTTTGAAGAAAGAGAGTCAGGAGCAGTTCCTGGACCTGACCTTAGAACCACCACACTGCCTGGCCCTACAAACTCTTTTTTCTCCAAAAAGTCATTGAAATAAATCAGCAATTCAGCACAAAATCTCCATATGCCACCCATAGCAGTATTTATCATCTTCTGCTGGATTTCTTAGGAGCATTGTCCCAGATTTCCCAGGAAAGGGCACTCTTGGGTTTGTGAGCACCTTTTAGAGTTCCAGGAAGAGGCTGGCAAAGCAGGAACCTTCCTAAATGCCTTTCAGAGTACAGAAAGTTCAAGGAGAGAAACAGAAATTTATTTCTCTGAACTGGCATGAAGGGAAAGTGTTATTGGTGAGCTGCCACATCTCCAATCCTCAGGTGAGCATTACCAAAGGGTTTGTTTATTTTAATTGCAGCAGGAACAGCTTTAATTTCCTTATAAAGATTCTACAGCACAAGGTAACATCTCCTCTGGGAAGGGAGTGCAGGAAGGACTCCAAATTTTGGCATCTTTGCTGGGATGGGATGAATGAGTCAGTGCTTTAGAATGACACCCATTAATATGCACAGACACTTTGTTTCATCAATAAAAAGCCGAAGAACTTAAGTGGCTACAGGCAGAAACAGCTTTTGTTATGCATAGGCATAAGTTTGAAATTCTCTGCTAGTTGTGCAGTCCTGGAAAAGGCTACTTTTAAATAAAATTACATGGAAAAAAAAATCTACATAAGTACACTGTGCACTTGAAGCAGAACCATATGCATATTTTATGTGGATCAAATGTTTTCTGTTAGAATCCACATCTCTGCCAGGCTGAGGGACACTTGCCCAGCACTGAGTGATGCAGAGCACAAGGAGAAGCCAAGGAAGACATTTTCTGTGAAGAGCAAGAAGAGATCTGCAAGAAAAAAAGATCAGGAGGGGCATCTCCTGCTCCATTCCCCAGCCATGAGGTGGGAGACACATCAGCTCCATAACTTCAGACCTTTGGGGTTTTATTACTATACAGAAGACCAATATTTTAGGGGGAGAAAATAGCAGATACGATAAATATCACTGAAAAATGAATATTTTAACATTTACAGGGGTTGGGACTATATGGTCTTTCCAACCCAAACCATTCTGTTTCCAGTAGTGAGGCTGGGATTCAGGTTTTTGTGGTTTATTTCCTCAAAATCCTGTCATCTTTTGCATGAAAACTGAACTGAACTTCCCACTGATCACAGAGCAGAACAGGAATTCTTAAGTTTTGCCCTGTGGATCTTCTCTTTCAGATTTTGAGTGACCAGGCTGCAGTTTCCAGCACAGGACCCAGAAAAACCACCCCAGGCTCCAAGACCAGCCTGGCAGGAGCAGAGCTGAAGAACAAAACCCCTCCAGGAGCAGAAGATAAGAGTAATCAAATGGAACAATCTCAGAGGCAAGAGTGACAAAACTAGAAACAAAAGGACAAAAGAATTAATAAGGCTGAAAAGAGAAGGAAAGATTCTCTGCATTTGAGGAATACTGAAACAGGTTTGAAAGGGGGAAGAGACTGGAGGTCACTTCTGTATTATTCATCAAGGACAACCCCACTTATTAATCTCCTGAAACAATACAAAGATTGATTTCTCCTCTTCCAAAGCCTCAGACAAAAGCACCAGTGAAAGAGTTTTCCTCGGTGTTTGTTGCAGTAACACGAATAAAAGATCAGCCCCAGATTATTCCTGTGTACAGCCAGACCTTTAGTCAAAGTTACAAAGCTCCCAAAAGGAACAGATTTGACCTTTTGGCTCTCATACAATAAAAAACTTCAGTAATATCTACACAAACCTGGCTGCCTGCAGTAAATAATGCTGAGGAAACCACCCAGAACAAACCCACTGCAAATCTCTGCTGCTCAGTATCAAGAACACAATCAAGGTGAGAACAGGCACAGAAAACTGAGTGTATTTCACTGAAGCTGCTGGGGGATAGGAGAGGAAAAAGATGATTTTCCATGAGGAAAAAATGCAAGTTCTTCCTCTCTGGACACAACATCCACTCATTCTGTGACACTGCACAAATCAGCTCCCAGGTTTTTGTGTCTCCTGAGCCACAAGGGGATGATTTGCCTCCTCCTGATCCAGCAAAATCAGCTGAAGATCTACAAATGAATATATATGGATGAAATACTCACTGCTGGAGCTTCCAGGAGTACTGAACTGGGAAGTCTCAAGGAATTTCCGAGGTGTAGATAAATTAGTGACATCCATCAGAGGCACAGGAGAGGAGTCTTTCACAAGGGACCTGTGTGAAGGCAAAGAATTAAAGCAAAAGGTTCATTATTATATTTATTCACAACAAATAATCCACTAATTCCTTACATTTTAAGAAACAGATGTTCCCATTTCCAGGACTTCTGTCAACTCCTTAATCCTCCAAACTTTATTCCCATCAGAAACTTCCACACTTTCTCCTGCCCTTCACATTTCTGTTCTGAGCACACCCATGTGCATCCCTTCCCAAATGAACCTCCTCACTCAAAAATTAAAAGTTTGGCCATTTTCATCATAAATTCACATTGTATTAGTTGCCAAAAATGCGTGACACTGTCCCAGCTGCTGGATGTGGCAGGGGGACACAAGCAAGAAATCATTTTTAGGAGAAAGAAATGTGGAAAGCTCCTACAATGGAGATCAGGATGTTTGCTCAGAGGTCAAAATGCTCATGGAAAAATGAAAAAAACAAGGGTTAGGCTTGGAATCCTGCAGAAGAACCACCCAAAGCAACAAGCCACCCTTGCTGCAAGAGTTCCTGTTATCAAATATCCTCAATGTGCATCAGAGAAAGTGAAAAGAAAAGAGAATCCAGAGTAAGAGAAAGGTCCCTGTAGCAGCCCCACAAAAGTGCAGTTAATTAGCAGTCCCCCAGTCTGGGTACACCAAAGCTTTGTGGCTGTTTTTAATTAAGAAGATGAGTAAGGAAGAGACTGATGACTTGCTAGCAACCCTCCTTCCTAGAAATCTCAATTTCAATCAATCCTTTCTTTCATAAATTCATTTAATGCAACTGGCTATCTTGCCCCACGTTTTTTGCAAGCAGATTTTTTATTCATTCTCACAATAAAATGTTCATTTATCTTTTCTCTGCATCTCTATCAAGTGCTGGCTCCCCTTTTGCTCTCCATCTCTCCTTCTCTGCAAAAATTATCTCCCAACACTGTGTCTCTTTTTCCAGCCACTTTCTTCCTTCCCTGCAACAACTCAGAATTAGCAAAATCAGGCAAAAATAGCCTGTATTAACTGAATTTCCAGTGACCACAGGCACCAACCAGGTAAGAAGTTTCAACTCCTTTAAAACACATCAAAACCAACACATTTCAGCTCAGAGACTTAAGAATTGTGGCCTCCATCTCATCACCTTATGGTTGGTTGGGAGGCTTTTAAAATTTGGGTATTTCCTAGAAAATGAGCAGTTTTTCCCTGGCCTGAGCCTCATGACCATGACATTTGTAGTAAAGGGATAAATAATATCAGAGAAAGGAGAGAATGCACAAAGGAGCTGTGGGAAGCAGCAAAACCCCAAGAAAAGCAGTGAGAAAAGTGAAAGAACGTGGACAGGCCAACAAATCTGAATTTTCTGCTCCCCATGGCCACAATCCTGAGGGATTTGAATGCCAGAAATGCAAGTTTTGGATGTGAGCTGCTGTGTGTGTGCCAGGTTTGTGGCTGGCACCCTGTTGGAACTCTGGATACTGAGAATTTAATTTTGGACTTTCTGTGCTAAGAGGAAGATTTGGAATTTAAAGTTTTAAAATACAGCAATATATAAAGGGCAAGATGGAGGTTTTAGGGCAGAGGTTTCTTTCTTCTTCATCTTCATGGGTCTAGGTGGTTATTTTGTAATTGGATACAAAATGCTGCATTGTGGGTCACGGGTGATTGGTTATTGGATTAAAAGTAAAAATAATTTAGGTGTTAGTTGTTAATTGGACAGTTTAGACTTAAGAGACCTTGTAATGAGAGAAATACATCACCATGTTTAGCTTGTTAACTAAAAGTGCTGTACAACTCACTGTAGCATAGATAAGAATTAATAAACATCTGAGTGCAAACAAGAAATATCTCTCAAACTTTTAATCCCTGTCTTAGGTTGCAATACAGGATGTAACCAGCAGTGTGTATTCCATCACCAGCTGTTAAACCAGGTGTGGCAGGGATCCTGATCCCATGGGAGATATCTCCTGTTAATGGGCCAGGGGTTAAATCCAGCTGGGGCAGTGTTCTTTNAATTTTCCTAGTAAAGAACTGTTATTCCTCTTCCCATATCTGAGAGCTCCTCAATTTCAAAATTACAATAATTTGGAGGGAGGGAGTCTACATTCTCCATTTCAAGAGAGGCTCCTGCCTTCCTTAGCAGACACCTGTCTTTCAAACCAAGCCAACCCCGATGCTGGCAGAAAGAAGAAGGAAGTGAGAAGGTGGCCCTGTCCCACCCGAGCCTGGCTCTGTCCTTGCCGCGCTGCCCCACGCGGTTGGTGGATTTGATGTACAGGTGCCGGTGCAGCTCGTCGATCAGCACCAGGTGCAGGTTCATCTTCTTGCTGTGCAGCTCCAGCCTCAGGTCACTGAGCCCCTCCACCTGCAGGAGGGGACCCTCCAGGGAATCCACTGCTGACACCTGGGGGGAAAATGGGACAATTTTTAGACATCGATTCGTTCAACTCTCGCCATCAGTTCATTCAATTTTGCAATTTCTCTCTTGGATTAGGGGAGTGTCTGACTCCCAGGATGATTCTATCCTTAAAATCCTTCTAAAGCAGGAAATCTTGAAGTAATATTTCTTTATTTCTAGTCCCAAACAAATTATGTAGAAGGGTCCAACATCCAAATAATTCGGATTTAATGCACAGCCTTTAAATATTAAGCATATGTATAAAAGAAGTTAGTGAAAACACAGCTCTTTAATAAAAATCAAAGCATGGTTTATCCCCAAATAAGAGGATTATTAAGTAGGGAAGTGTTAGAAGAAGATAGTGACAATGGTGTTTGATGGTTGTTACTCTTTCCATTACAAAAACACGAAAAAAACCCCATTATTCCAAATTCTACAAATAGGGACAAAATGCTTATATTTAATTTGCTTAAAGTCATGACTGAAAAAGCTTAGGAGGCCTCATCCTTTAGGCTGCACAAGGGTTATGTCCTGGGCTGCACCATTAGAATATTTAAATTAATAACCAGCTGACATCCCATGGGCACTAAAATTTCCTAATTTCCTTTTCTCTCCTAAAAATAAAGGTGGACAAAACCCAAACACAGACAAAACCCACCAGGAATAAGGAATCAGTGCCTAAAAGCAACTCTCCCTGTGCATCCCTCGCAGCTGCTTTCCTATTTAACACAGATTTCCAGTTACTAATAAATAAATGATGGCATCCCTCTGCAGCTTCCAAACTCCCGGTGCTGATGTTGTAAGGAACTGGAAAGAGCATGTTTGGCATGCAGAGGTTTAAAATAAAATTTAAAAACTCATTCCCTGCTAACTGAGGATGCTGTCAGTGAAATAAGACATTTGCTTGCACTTCAGGATCTCAGTTCAGAACAAACCTGTCAGCCAAACATTAAAAATTAAAAGCAAAGATACAGTGAGCAGCCAGCCCAGCCGAGGGCTGCTCCCTCAGTCCCAGTAAATATTAACTCTGCTAGAAGAACATCCATCACCAGTGCATTCCTCTGCTGGCCTCCAAGCCCAGGAAAAACCTGGAATATCCATGGGACAGCCAGGCTTTTTATATTAATTTTTAAATCTCCTCAATTGACACACAACACTCTCCATCCCCTTCCTTCCCAGTATCCATCTGGGAATAGTGGGGAAGTTTGGCTATCACAGATCACAAAACCACCCTGAAGATGAAGGAAAATCCCAATTTCCTTCTCCCCAGAGGAGGTGGCAGAGCTGATGGGGAAGTTTGGCCATAACACATCACAAAACCACCCCAAAGATGAAGGAAAATCCCAATTTCCTTCTTCCCAGAGGAGGTGGCAGAGCTCACACAAGTGGAGCAGCTCAGCAAACACCATGAGGGAAACTGGGAGAAGTGGAAATGTTAATTTCTCTCTTCTTCCTTTGCCAGGTGGAGCTTTTTTGTTTTTTTTTTCCCAAATTTCCCCATTCCAAAGGCACCTGAACCCCCCCAATTGCTTCAGGGGAGCTCCAGTGCCCTGGGAACTGGTCCAAAAATCCCACTAGAGCAAGGAGCAGGAGCAGTATTTGTCATACTGAGAAACTGAGAGATGAAAAAGCAGCCAGAAAAGAAGTGAAATCCAGAGCAAAGTGACATTAAAAAATTCCAAGACGTCCAGGAAAAATTTTCTCTGAATGGGAATTTAAACTTTCCACTCAGCTTTGTTTTTGTCTTGCCAGTTCCTAAAGAGTTAATTGCTCACAAAAAATATTAAGGCCAAAATACAGCTCTCAAGGACATCTTTTAAGGAAAAAAATGGAATATTCAACCATGGAAGTCAAAGGAAGGTCTCCAGTTGGTTTAGATGGCAACAGACATAAATATTATGCTAAAATCCAAACCAAACATTTTTCCTTTCTGCAGTTTTGCTTACAGAAAGATGATTTAGGTCTCCTGGCAACAAAGCAGCACCCAAGATTGTATTCCAGAATAAAAAATTGAGATTAAAACCTTTGTGTGCTGGATAAGCCAGCCCAGAACAGCATAAGTGATCAAAAGGAAGCAAAAACATCAATAAAAAAATGCACAATATTAAATATACACTAAAGGCAGATCCACAGTGGAACTTCAGAAGAAACTTTTTTCACTTTATGCCCCCGCTCAGCTCCTAACACACCAAAATTTGGATTATGCAAGAGATGCCAACCAACTTTCCCTGGTTTTTAACACTCCCATCACCTGCTGGCTGCATCCAAAAGGACTAAAAGATGTGGAATTGGATAGAGAGAGGAAGAGTTATTCTTCAATACTCCAGGCACTACTGAGAATGGAAAAGCAGCCCAAGAAAACCTGGAAATGAGATGTACAGAAGAACTACAAAGGTTCAGGGGTCCAGAAAAAGCAGCTGATGGTCCTTCCTTGTTCTTTTTTCTACACACACAGCTCAGTTGAATGGAAATAAAGTGATTTTTGTTTGTTTTTCTGCAGGGGGATGATGGCATTGTGCTAGACTAGCTGGACACAAGATAATTACAGGTAAGAGAGCTCCCCCACATGAATCTTTTGGCAGGGGCTGGGGTGCAGAGAGGAGCCACAGCAACACAGAGCAGCTGGAAAAGGAATCAACAATAAACAAGTTGTTATTCTTGTGGAAAAAACTGCTTTACAATGAGCAAATTGTACCAAAAGAATGGGCAGTCCCCACCAGCACCTCCTTTAATTCTTGAATTCAGCTCTCTCTCCCATTGAAAGCTGCTCATGAACACACAATAACTGTAATTTGGTCAAACACTAATTAAAATATTGGCCTGGATTAGCAGAGAATTTGGCTTAGATGATCTGATAGCAATTCCTGATGTTCAAATCTTCTTATCTCTCTCTGCTTATTAGTACCTACAATAAGCAAAGAGCCTTTAGGAAATAGAGATGAAATAAGCCTTTAAAAAGAGCTGTGCTTTGTATAAGCTAAAAATTGCAAGTTTATAGAAAATAACCGTGGCACCAGCACCATTAGGCAGCTTGTTTAAAGGTCACAGGCAGTTTACAGCAGGGCTTAATTGCCTTAAAAAGAAAACACAGCTAAACACTTGCTTAGTGTAACAGGCAATTTGGAAGGGTTTAATTCAGCATTTTACAACAACAACCTAAGTGCTAACAAGGTATTTGTCAAAATTTTTTCTTTTCTGACTTCAGCCAAAGTTTTCCAATCTGCTTACAGTGAAATCTATTTATACACTCAAAGGTTCTGCTGAAGCCCACAAGCCTGGAAGTGAGCAGAGATAAAATGAAAAGTCTCAGTTTGATACTTTTTTTTCCAGGGAGGGGAAAAAAAAACCAAAAAAATGATAAAATAAAAAAAATTATGGAATCACGGAATAGTTTGGATTGGAAAGGACATTAAATATCACCCAGTTCCCAGGGGCAGGGACACCTTCCACCATCCCAGGGTGCTCCAAGCCCCATCCAGCCTGGCCTTGGACTCTTCCAGGGATGAGGAAACCACAGCTTCTCTGGGAAAATTGTGCCAGGGGCTCACCAACCTCAAAGGGAAGAATTCCTTCCTCAATTATTAATTATTTTACTAGAAAACCAAATCCTTTCTGTCTGGGAAACCAGTCTGTTCTGAATTTGAACAGCAGATATGAAAACATGAACACACAACTGAGAAAGGTTAAAAGAAATGTGGTGGGTCATAACTTGAGATAAAAAAAAGTCTTACACAAACACAATCTGACAAAAGGGAAAAAGCTGAGCCAGTGGAATAAAAGAGTAAATAAATAAGCAACAACCCAGAAGGTTCCAGCTGCCTTGCTGGTGAATACAACAATGCTGACATTTAAAAGGAGAATTGATCTGCTGCTTTTACAAGGGACTCACTTTCACAAGGTACAGGAAAGGAAAATGACTAAAAACCAGATTAAATAAGTGTAGGCAGATCTAAACAAGCAGGTCACTGAATTCCATTTGCAGGAGATAAGGACTGAGCCTGGAAAGTGCTGTGGAACAGCAGAGTCCTCACACTGCAGCTTTTGGGACTTAGCAGTGGGCAGAGACACAACACCCACAAATGCTGATCCCTCTCCTTCCTGGGACGAAACAGAATTCCTAGAGCAGCCCCTGAATCTCTGGAAGTGTCCAAGGCCAGGCTGGACGGGGCTGGGAGCACCCTGGGACAGTGAAAGTGTCCCTGTCCATGGCAGGGGTGGCACTGGATGGGATTTAAGGTCCCTTCCAATCCAAACCTGTGAACCAAAGCACTGTGAGAGGCAGAACAGCAGCAAGAAACACTCCCAGGTGCCACCAAATCCCTGTGCCACCCAATCCCTGTGCCACCCAATCCCTGTGCCACCCACTGCCTCAGCACAGGAGCTGTGACAGACTGAGAAAAAGCCATGGAAAAGGCAACTTGAGAAAAGGGAGGAGAAAAAATAAAGCTGTTGGACATGAATTGTACCTGGAGAGCAGTGAGAAAACATTGATTTCAGCAGGGTTGGTTTGTCTTCTCTATTTTTACCCACTTCAAAACTCCAAATCACTCCTAAGTTTATTAGCAACAAAATAAGCAAGGAGCTTCTAAATTTAAGGCTGCGAAGTTCCCACATTTTTGATGGACAATGCAGGGAATCATGGCTGGAATCACAGAATAACACCCAAAATCCAAAAGCCTGTGAAGCACCTGGAGCCTCCACTGCTGGCAACACTGAACAAATGTTAACCTGATTAAACCTGCTTTACATTGCATTTCTATCTTTTAATTCCAACCTTGACACAAGTTTTATCAAGGCTGTGTTCCAGCTGTTGATTTGTTGCAGTATTTTGGTTGCAAGGTGAATCAGGATGAATTTGAAAAGTGATGGGCCAGCCAAATAATGGGATATAAGGAAAACTTAAGAAGAAATCCAAAGGTTGGGAATTCTCTGCTACCAAATTGCCACAGCACAGCTTGAGGTGGCATCAAGATAAATCAGTGAATAGGAATTAGTTAAGATGAGCCTGAACTTAAAAAACCACTCTGGTGATCCTGAAGCAGAGTCTTCAGGTAAAATCATGGAAAATAGGAAAAGCAGAGAGTTCAGTGATGATATTCCTGATACCACTGCTTCCTTCTCCCAAAAACAGCAAAGGAACCCAGGACATGAGGATTAATGAGGAGCTGATGGACAGCACTGGGTGTTAACACCATGGATATTCAGGTGAGGGAAGAAATTGCTCCCAATTTTGTTCACCTTTAAAAATCTTGTAAGAATCAACAAGCAAAGAAAGAGCTATAAATTATGATTTATAATATTTTGGGAAGAGCTGAACTCACTCTTCTTCATGGCATGAAAGGATTTGTGAGCTAAAGATGCACAAAAAGCGGGGGGAGGTTTGGAAAATCACTTTGAAAGATTCTGAGCTACACACACCAAAAAAAAGTGCTCAGTTAGCAGGAAAACAGCTCATCCTGGGACAAGCAAACTGATCTGAGGGAGGAAGGAGAGAAAAAAATGTAGAAACAAAAGTTAAAGGGTTATTTTGGGCAAACCTGGTCTGAAACACCTTAACACAAAGGACAAAGAGTTTTTATTTTTCTGAAGTGTTCCAATGGCAGTGACCAAGCACTGTTTTCCCTCTGCAAACTTTTAAATATTTATAAAATTATGTTTCTCACTTGCTGTCCTTTCCTCCAGCTACAGAAATTTAATTCTTTTGCATTTGCCTCAGTCACCCATCAATCATTCTCCTTCCTCCTCCACTCACTGTAATTCATCAATGTCTTTCTAGCAACAAAGTGCTGGAACCAAAAGTGGTGCTCAGGGAAGAGAGGGGCTAAAAACAAGAGGTTTATCCAACTGCTCACTTGGACCTGAACACAAATTCTGCAGTTTCTCCTCCAGTATGGACAAATGACTTCCCTGAAATGGCAGAATTGTCTACTGGCATCACAGAATTACTCAAGACTTTTTGCTTTCACTTCTCATTTCCATTTTCACCCCAAATGTTTCAAATGCTTTAGTGAAAAATGAATTTATTATACCTTTCCACCAGCTTTAAAGCTGCATTTTCAATGTAATTCAATCAGATTTATCTGGATTATTTTATAGTGTCCCATAGCCCTTCAACAGTTTTTTCATGGTGTTGCTGGGAATACAATTGTGTCTTACAAACCAGAGTTTAAAAAAGAATTCCTGGAAAGACCAATGATTACTGGAAAAGCATCCTCTGTATTCCAACTCTGCTCCAGCTTCATCAGAGCCTGATTTCTGATTAAATAAACTTTCACCAGCTGAAATGAAGGGTTGTTATCTCCCCTGATGGAGAGGTCCTGAGGAGGAGCTGGGCTCAAGCACGTGGCCATGAAAGGAGGCAGCTTTAGGTGCTAAAAATTCATGCAACAAATTGTCCTGATAATGCAAATTACAGCAGGAAAAGAATGAGAGCAAGTCATTCATAACTATGCCAAGGGAAAAAAAAAGATGTTTGTAAGGGAAATTCCATGTTCTAATGTGTTTAAAATGAGCCTGAAGTTTATTAAAAAAATAATCGATGCAGTATTTAAGGAAAAAACAGGAAAAAATTACAGAAGAGAGATGAAAAGTGATCTAAGAATAAATATCTCAAATCCTTCTGCATAAAGAATTTACCAATATTCTACCAAACTCAACATGGACAAACCAAATGCCCTCAGATCTTCCCTGTGTGGCCCCAAACCTTTCAGGCACACAAAATCCATGATTTCCATGGTTTTGTGAATCACCAGAATATATTCCAAGTATACATGGAATTAATAAAATTAACAAAAATCAAGGTGCCTCTTTCTCACCTGTCCCTCACCTTAAGAAATTAGCACATCTGCCAATTATTAATTATTAATAGAAACCTCACATGAAATGAGATACAACCCTGGAGAAGTCACTTCTCAAAAGAGACTTTCAAGCAGAGCCAAAATTTAAATTTACTTATAAAAGCATTTCTACAGAATGCCAAATAAACCCAGGTCTTCTATTTCCACTTACTTAATTCCAAAATATAAAACTCATCCATGGCAGCACCTGCAATCCCAGCACAGAAACAAAATGAAAGTGTTTTTATTGATTTTCCTTGTTCCAGCTGAAAGGCAGGCAGTAAATAAAAATGCAGGCTGAGAACTGCATTGTTATTTTTATTTATTTCATTATTCCAGGCTACTTAAGGTGTAAGAACTCTGCTCACTACAAGGCAGTTTTAATTGAAAGACTCTCCTTGTGCCATCCTGAGGAAAGCCACAGGTGGCAGCTGCAGTCAAGGAATAAAAATAAAATAAAATCTTCTCAGCCATGCCCAGGCTGAGAGTGTTTTCCAGGGAAGTGTTGTCACTCCAGAGGCTTTTCCAGAGGATTAACATGGAGTGCACAGAAAAGTGAGGAGCACTGGAGGCTGAAAGAATCATGGAATGGTTTGGGTTGAAGGGACCTTAAAGCTCATCCAGTGCCACCCCTGCCATGGCAGGGACACTTCCACTGTGCCAGGGTGCTCCAGCCTGGCCTTGGACACTTCCAGGGATCCAGGGGCAGCCTGGAATGAGATGCTCATTATGGGATGAGAAAGAAGAGGGTAAATATTTTGCACACCTCAGCTCCTGAGAAAACATTTCAGTATTTTAAAGCTTGGTTGACTCCCCACAGCAAGTGGGGGTTCCTTGTCCTCACTGTTCTCCAGGACATCCCTGCCCTGCTTCATTTCTCCTCTATCTCCTTCTCCTGTGCCACCTTCATTTGTTTTCCAGAGAGGCTGTGGCTGCCCCTGGACAGCCCCTGTCCAAGTCCTGGATGGATGTGGCTTGGAGCACGCTGGGACAGTGGGAGGTGTCCCTGCCCATGACAGGGGTGGCACTGGATGGGCTTTGATGTCCCTTCCATGATTTTTGCACATCATTTCCACTTATTAACACTCCTTCCACTTCTGCCCCCCTCTTCTGTTGTCACCCAATCACTCAGTGATGTTGCAAAGTCCTGCCTTTTTAAAAAAAACCACTTTTTTTGTCAAATGCCAAATGTGCAGTGAGAAAACAATCAGCTCAAAAAAAACCCCAAAAAAACTGCTGCTATTACTCACATCAGAAAGCAGAGCAGGAGATAATATTACTATTTTCCTGACATTAAAAACTTGAAGTCTTTAACACTGGAAAAGAAAGAAAAGTAGGTGTTGGAGCATTCCCTGCTTCTGGAGAAACAAAATACTGACAGCTTTTTATTTCCTGGGAAAAAGACACAGGAGAAGGATGTGCCCACGAGGAAAACACCAATTCCTCACTCTGTAACACAAGCATGGGGGAAGTTAAGTGAAGAATAATCAAAGGGCTCCATCCTTTCTTCTTCCCACCTTCATTCTTCCTTCTTGTCTTCCTAATAAAAAAATAATTCAGGTGGAAACAGCAATGAGCCTCCCTCTTATCCCATGGACAGATTTCTGCAGTTTCAGTGTTTATTACCTGCCAGGGCAAATACAGATATAAAACCAAAGTAGCCCAAAGAGTTTTTATTTAATTATATGACATGACCTTGAATTACTTTATTCAACAATATTTCTTCACTGTTTCCAGCATTTCAGCTCTTAAATTATAGAAACAAATGGTAAATACTACGTTTTCCCTATGGGGATCTCATGTGTCAACAGCAGAATCAGAAGAATTAAAGTAACAGCACAGATCTCCACAATCTTGAGCTAATTAATTTATTAATTACTATGCAGAGCATAATCAATGCACAGCCCAGTGCTGGGGAGACTGGACATGAAACTGTTTCCTCCAAGGGTGACTCTGCTGTCCTGGTCACTGCTGCCTGTCTGCTCTGGCTTCTGGTGGTGTGGAGCACTCCCAAAACATCTCCTCTGGAAGAACTTGGGTTCCTCATTGCAGCAGCCAAGCTCAGGCTTCCAGGGAAGTGACATCAAATCTGTCCCTGGCCCCTGCTCTGCTCCCCTCTCTGGAGAGTGTTCTTAGGAAGCTCCTCCTGGGTCAGAATTTCCCCTCAACAGCAGATCACAGAATTGTGGAATTGTTTAGGATGGAAAAGAACTGTCAGATCATCGAGTCCAACCATTCCCAGCACTGCCAAGGCCATCACTGTCCCATGTCCCCAAGTGCCACATCCACAGGGCTTTGAAATCCCTGGAGGGATGGGGACTCCACCACTACTGCCCTTCCTATGAAGAAATTTTCCCCAATATCCAACCTGAGCCTCCCCTGGTGCAACTTGGGGCCATTTCCTCCTCCAGTCCCTGTTCCCTGGAGCAGAGCCTGACCTCCCCAGCTGCCCCCTCCTGTCAGGGAGTTGTGCAGAGCCAGGAGGTCCCCCCCCAAACTCTTTTCTTGTTTTACATTAAACAAAAACCACCCACAAATGGCTGCACGTGCACTCAAGTGCCCCATAAAAGTGAATATTGCTGTCAGTAATTCAGCGTGTGATAAAACAGCTCCATTTCAGGCAAATGTACAAACTCACTCTATAAAACAGGCACATAAAGAAATGGAAAATAACTAAAATGCATTCCAGCTCAAACAGGCATTTTATCTGTTCCAGACATTCCCAAATTCTCCAAAGCTTCACAATTCAAAGGATGCTGGAAATGGGCTCTTTTAGACACCCTGTAATGTGCAATTATAGGACAGCAAACCTGATCCTACTGCCTGTTATCCTGGAATTATCAAGATGCTGGAGGAACACCTGATATTTGTGTGCTGTTCTGGCTGGATACAAAATCAGAAAGAAAAAAAAAAAGCTGTCACTTAAAAAAAATTTAACTTCATACAAATGTAAGCTGTCACAAAGTACCTCTGCATTGTGTTTATCCGACTGGGAAAAGCTGCCAGTCTTTTATTAACAATCCTTGCCTGCATTACTCAGTCACTGCACATTAGAACCAGCAGCTGGAGAGTTTTGAGTGATAATGAAACCTGTAACAAGCCATCCTCAGCCGTCTTTTCCAAACAATAAGGGAATTAAAATTTCAATTTAAATGCAGAGGTTTGAAACACGCTTCAGTGGCAAAATTACTTCAATTAATGTGAGTGGAATACAAAGAGCAGGCTGCAGGGATGGGATGCAGCAGGCTGGAATGATGCCTTTGGAGGGACTGCAGCCAGGCAGCACAGGGCTGGAAAG
Organism: Toxostoma redivivum; assembly: GCA_013397375.1. NCBI lineage: Eukaryota > Metazoa > Chordata > Aves > Passeriformes > Mimidae > Toxostoma > Toxostoma redivivum. The sequence goes on from VXBI01013078.1 coordinate 123,552, forward strand.
GTCTAATTCTGACTGTATGGATCACAGGGCTACAGGACCAGCATTAATCTGGGCTGCAATTGCAAGGTGAGGGCTACAAACTCCTTGTTTTGGGCTTCTGAGCCATGAGCAGCTGTTTTCCTTGAGGAATGAAACCAAAGGACAGGCAGATCTATGGAAACTGTGCCTCCCTGACACATCAGCAATGATTTTACATAATATTCCTATCATATCAAAGGAATTATCCCACAGCCAGTGAGTGATTACAACAGCACAGAGCTGTGTTAACACAAGATGGCAAAAGCCAATGAGCCTGCAGTGATTTTTGGCCAGGGAAAAGCTCCAAAAGCAGGTGAATTACTGTTTCTTTATACAGGCACATTTGTCTTCAAATGAGAACTGCAAGTGCCAACGAGTGGCTGAAATTGAGTGTTCAATTTCCACTTGAGGTTTCTCTGCGTTCCTTGATATATATTCAAAAAAGCCCATGAACTAACAGCTGCTTTTTTTATCATTATTATTTGATTTATTAGAAAATATTTGCTATGCTGAAAACAAAAAACAACCAAACACAGAGCAGCAAAAGAAATGCTGCAGAAGTCTATAAATCAGAGAGATCTAATGCTGTCTCTCCCTCATAGCCACAGGCAACTGCACCCAAGCACACATTTATATATACATAAGTGTTGATATTTAAAATAAACGTACACAAAATATTGCAAACCAGTAAGATATCAAATACACAGGTTGAAAACCGTTTCTAAAGCATAATGTATGAGAAATCTTAAGAAAGGTTATTTTTCTTATTACACTTCCTGACACAGATTTCGAATAGGAAATAGATTACTTGTCTGGAGTTTTTTTTTAATTCAAAAAGGAACCCACAAAAAAACCCCAAACCAAGCAAACTGGTGAAAAAAGCACCAACATTTCAACTCATACTGATGTCAACTCTGATTATCATGTTTTGGTGCCTACACTGAACACCCTTGATTTACACCTCATTTTTCATATCTGACAATTGAAAGCATCAGGCAAACACCACACTTTGATTCTTCCATTTCTGGAGCTGTTCAAGGCCAGGCTGGACTGGGCTTGGAGCACCCTGGGACAGTGGAAGGTGTCCCTGCCATGGCACTGGATGAGATTTCAGGTCCCTTCCAACTCAAACCATTCCATGACCCTGTGACTGCAGCAGGGCTGGCACAGGAGGAGGAACAGAAAAAGAAATGGAAGGTGATTGCAGAGTGAAAGACACGAGGATGTGACAGCAACAACAAAAACCAGGTGGGGTTCCACAGGCCATGGCATGAGAGTGGCATCCAGCTGTGGGAAATGCACCACAGGGAACAAGGTAAGTTTTACAAAGTCATACTGAAGGTAAAATAAGGTAAAGCAAAAAGGAGGAAGTTAAAGTTCAGGGTGACAATTTCCAGCTCTTTCTCCTGTGGGGTAAGGACTTACTAAAAAGAAATGAAGAGGCACAGCTAGGAGAGACAACAAAGGACAGTAAAGTGGAAAAATCAACAAAACAAGGCAATGAGAAGATGGCCTTAAAGGCACTGCCTGGCAAAGAGGAGTAGGAAATGGAGGCAGCACTTTTGCCTCTACTTTTTAACCACCGAGTGGTTCAGGATGGAAAGGACCTCTGGAAAACATCAAATCCACTTCCCTGCCCAAGCATGGGCAGCTAGAGCCATGTCCAGGCTGGAGTTGGAGATTTCCCACAGAGGGGGACTCCAAAATCTCTCTGGTTTGAACACTTGTGCAAGTGTTCAACCATCCTCAGTAAAAAAGGGCTGGGTTAGGGTCAAATGTTCCTTGTGTTTCAGACTGTGCCCATTCCCCTCCTCCCATCCCTGGGCACCACTATGGAGAGTCTGGCTCTTATTTCCATCCACTGTCCCAGGAAACAATAATAACCACCAAAAACATCTCCCTGAGGATTCTTTCAGCCTCTCTCCATGTGTGAGATGCCCCTTAACCATTCCTGTAGTCCTCCACTGGCCTGGACCCAGTAACTCCATCTGTCTTTACTGGAGAGCCCAGAACTGGACTGAGCTCTCCACATGTCAGGATTGAGAAAAGAAAAGCCACTTCTCTTGTTTTTAATTCCTAGAAAACAGTTCCAGGAAAGGAAGGACTGGAGCCTGGTAAGGAAATGTGCTTGTTAAGTTTAGAAAAAGAAAGATTGTAATTAGAGAAGTCCAGGAACCTTCTAACTCCTGCACAAGACTGGAACTGGAAGGCAAGCTTATAAAAGAGATGGAACTGAAGAGAAAAAAAACACTTGATGGAAGGGAGAAAAAGAGATTAAACAAGATCTGGAACTAAGCAAAGAAGATCAAGAGGGCCAGGAAAAGAATCAGAGACACAAAAGCAATTAGGCTGGAAAAGATGTCTGAGATCATCAAGTCCAACCTATGGCCAATCCCCACCACTGAGTGCCACATCCAGGAACTCCTTGGACACCTCCAGGGGTGGGGACTCCAAACCTCCCTGGGCAGTTCATTCCCACCTCTAATCACCCTTCTGGTGAAAAAATTCCTCCTAACACCCAACCTAAACCTTAAGACTTTGTCCTCCCATCCAGACAATGAGGCAAACCCATCGAAATTGTGCAAGAATCTCCTCTCTGAATAATGACCAAAGTTGTGAGTGCACTTTGGGGACGAAAGAGGAGGGACACAGGACAGTTCCTTCTATAATAAAAATGGCTTTGAAATAATTGGTAAGATTTTAAGAAAGATGATCCAGGCAGGTGTCTGAAAAATCAATTTTACAATAAAGCATGAGACTGCAAAAGAAAAAGGGAGTAAAAAAGGGGAGGAGGAAAAAAATGGGGAGGAGGAGCAAAAAAGGGGGA
>VXBI01013078.1:134382-176152 GCA_013397375.1 Toxostoma redivivum
AAGAGAAAAGCAAGGAATACTTAATATTCTTGAGATTATACATGCTCCTGCTAACACTGCAAAAAAGTAAGCCAAGGGCATCTCTGCTTATTTTAGTCCTATTAAAATGTGTTGCAAGGAAGAAGAAAAGTCAACACACTGTTTGTCAAATAGAAAGGATCCAAATTGTTTGGGAAAGGAACTTTGCAGGAAGAACTTTGAAGGGGGAATCACAAAACAGGACAGGATTATGAAACAATGATAAATATACATCAGCATTTCAGAACTCCCTGAAAAATATTCCAAGCAGAGGACAAACAGAAGGAAATTCAGCTTAGATCCTGAGTAACAGATGATGAACTCAGTGGGGGTTTCCAGGAGGGATTCCTGAGCAGTTCACTTTTTTTTTTTTTTCATTTTGATTTTTTTCCCAATAAGAATCCTCCTCCTCTGTAAGATATCTGGAATTTGTACTTGGCAGCTGGATGGCTGCAGATGCCTGTCTCATTAGCAAGAGCTCACCAGGATTACAATAATTCCAACTGGCTGTGAGCTTGCTGAGAGACATTTTTATGCTACGGTGAAACAGAAATTCATTGAGCCAAATCTCATTGACTTCTGATTTTACATAGTTAAAAATGCAGATTACACAAATGCAAAATGCTTCATTCACTGGAGTCACTCCCACAGATGAAGACAGGATAGAGAAGAAGATGATCAGACACAATCGTGAAATGTTTTTATCATGGGATGTACAGCACTTTTCTCAGGAGAAAATAAATGAGCCTTGTTATTTCCCTGAGGTCACTGAATTTACACTGGAATTAGATTAATAAAAAAAGTCCTTTGGGACTATTCATTTTAGTAGAAGTTGATCTGTAGGTCACAAGCATTTTTCATCTCCTATTTCCAGCATCCAACCCAATGAGCAGAGGGAGGAGATGGAAAGACTTTTTCAGGAGTCCTGAAGCCTTGTCATTGTGCAAACGCCCAAAGCCTTCAACTGCTTCCTCAACAGCTCACATCAAAACCAGGAATAGCTCATTTCCAAAGGTAAATACTCAGGAAAAAGCATTCACATTTATATATATATTTATATATATATTTGTATATATATAACTGCCAGCTCCACCACTTCTGCATGAGGTTGCACCTCCCTAAAACACCAAAGCTCCAAGCTTCCTCTTGCCTCAGCACCTCAGGTGAAGGAACAATTCTCCACAACCCAGAAGAAGTTTGAATTTACTCTCACCCGTCCTCTTAAAGCAGCTGCACAGACTGTAGCCATCAAAAGCTAAAGTGTAATTCACTTTTAGTGAAGAGAAAGGCAAGATTTTTGTTTTAGGTATTTATTATAAATGCTCAACTAAGTACTCAGAAGCAGTTGAAAAATCAACTTGTGGTATTAAAGATTGGGTTTTTTTTCCCTCACAGATTTCAGAGTCTCAGAATTTTCCTCTAAGGAGCAAAAATAAATGGTTCTCTCAGTAAAAAGCTCAGTTTTGAGAAGACAGGCTGGGAGAGCTGGGGGTGCTCACCTGGAGAAGGGAAAATTCCAGGGAGAGCTCAGAGCCCCTTGGAGGGCCTGAAGGGGCTCCAGGAGAGCTGGAGAGGGACTGAGGACAAGGCATGGAGGGACAGGACACAGGGAATGGCTTCAGATTGGAAAAGGGAGATTGAGATGGGATCTTGGGAAGGAATTCCTGGCTGGGCTGGAATTGCCAGAGCAGCTGTGGCTGCCCCTGGATCCCTGGGAGTATCTAAAGCCAGGCTGGATGGGGCTTGGACAGCCTGGGACAGTGGAAGGTGTCCCTGCCCATTGAACTGGATGAGTTTTAAGGTCCCTTTCAATCCCAGCTGTTCTGTGACTCTTGAAAGAAGCCACACCATGCCTCATTTTCATAAGGTATAAAATTGTGGTGTGTATTTACCACAGAAATACAGACAGAGCTTCAAAAATNTTTCCCAATAAGAATCCTCCTCCTCTGTAAGATATCTGGAATTTGTACTTGGCAGCTGGATGGCTGCAGATGCCTGTCTCATTAGCAAGAGCTCACCAGGATTACAATAATTCCAACTGGCTGTGAGCTTGCTGAGAGACATTTTTATGCTACGGTGAAACAGAAATTCATTGAGCCAAATCTCATTGACTTCTGATTTTACATAGTTAAAAATGCAGATTACACAAATGCAAAATGCTTCATTCACTGGAGTCACTCCCACAGATGAAGACAGGATAGAGAAGAAGATGATCAGACACAATCGTGAAATGTTTTTATCATGGGATGTACAGCACTTTTCTCAGGAGAAAATAAATGAGCCTTGTTATTTCCCTGAGGTCACTGAATTTACACTGGAATTAGATTAATAAAAAAAGTCCTTTGGGACTATTCATTTTAGTAGAAGTTGATCTGTAGGTCACAAGCATTTTTCATCTCCTATTTCCAGCATCCAACCCAATGAGCAGAGGGAGGAGATGGAAAGACTTTTTCAGGAGTCCTGAAGCCTTGTCATTGTGCAAACGCCCAAAGCCTTCAACTGCTTCCTCAACAGCTCACATCAAAACCAGGAATAGCTCATTTCCAAAGGTAAATACTCAGGAAAAAGCATTCACATTTATATATATATTTATATATATATTTGTATATATATAACTGCCAGCTCCACCACTTCTGCATGAGGTTGCACCTCCCTAAAACACCAAAGCTCCAAGCTTCCTCTTGCCTCAGCACCTCAGGTGAAGGAACAATTCTCCACAACCCAGAAGAAGTTTGAATTTACTCTCACCCGTCCTCTTAAAGCAGCTGCACAGACTGTAGCCATCAAAAGCTAAAGTGTAATTCACTTTTAGTGAAGAGAAAGGCAAGATTTTTGTTTTAGGTATTTATTATAAATGCTCAACTAAGTACTCAGAAGCAGTTGAAAAATCAACTTGTGGTATTAAAGATTGGGTTTTTTTTCCCTCACAGATTTCAGAGTCTCAGAATTTTCCTCTAAGGAGCAAAAATAAATGGTTCTCTCAGTAAAAAGCTCAGTTTTGAGAAGACAGGCTGGGAGAGCTGGGGGTGCTCACCTGGAGAAGGGAAAATTCCAGGGAGAGCTCAGAGCCCCTTGGAGGGCCTGAAGGGGCTCCAGGAGAGCTGGAGAGGGACTGAGGACAAGGCATGGAGGGACAGGACACAGGGAATGGCTTCAGATTGGAAAAGGGAGATTGAGATGGGATCTTGGGAAGGAATTCCTGGCTGGGCTGGAATTGCCAGAGCAGCTGTGGCTGCCCCTGGATCCCTGGGAGTATCTAAAGCCAGGCTGGATGGGGCTTGGACAGCCTGGGACAGTGGAAGGTGTCCCTGCCCATTGAACTGGATGAGTTTTAAGGTCCCTTTCAATCCCAGCTGTTCTGTGACTCTTGAAAGAAGCCACACCATGCCTCATTTTCATAAGGTATAAAATTGTGGTGTGTATTTACCACAGAAATACAGACAGAGCTTCAAAAATGCCACACATTCTGCAGGGATAAAATAATTTTTTCTCTACAAACTAATGTAATTTGTCTGCTCCCAGCAACATCCAACAGCAGCACACTCCATTCTCCAACTCTGCAGGAAGTTATTTCACACTACAGACAGTGCTTGATAGCTCTTTATGCTTTGACAAATCAATGCTTTCCATAGATGTGGCCCAGATGTGCATGAGCCCAATGAACAACCTCCACCCAGTCTCATCTTGTGTCTAAAATTACTCCCAAACTGTGATGCATTAATGTGTGGAGGAAAGTTAGAAAACATTCAGCATTCAAACAACACAAGAGAACAACAGGCAGATGCTATAAAAGGACAGAAAATAAGTTATCATTTCTTCACAAGCTAATACACTTCTGTAATTGTTGGGAGCTGAGAGAACACGATGTTTACTGAGCTAGTCAGCAGCAAAAGAAAACAAACACCATTGTACCACTCCTCATGTGGCACAACAGAAAAATCCAGGAGCACAACAATGCTACAGGGATCAGCTGCAGAATATGAAACCACTCACCTCCCTCTGTAAAAATGCTATTTTCCAGCCTCAGACTAGGATTTAACATCGTGGGTCCCACCAGAGAACACACACCACACACGGATTAATATTTATTCTGTGCATCACTCCTGTTCCCATAAATGTGGGCAGTTTATCTGCACCAAACTCCTCCAAAAAGAGCTTTGATGTGGATGGAATGCACACCATGTTTGTGTGCTCAGTCCCCAGACCAAAAAGCTCAGCACAAACTGAGAATGACCACAGGAAATGCTTTTCCTGGCCTCAGGGCAGGTCCTACAGGCAGTCACAGGGCCAAAGGGCTCAGCTGGTGTTGCCAAAGCACAAAGCTTCCAGGGGATTTTGTTCACACAGATGTTGTCTTGGGTTGCAATACAGGATGAAACCAGCAGTGTGTACTCTATCACCAGCTGTTAAACCAGGTGGGACAGTGATCCTGATACCATGGGAGATATCTCCTGTTAATGGACACCTGTTAAACCAGCTGGGGCAGTGTTCTTTATCTTTTCCACAACCCATCCTTCCTTCAGGAGATATCTCCTGTTAATGGGCCATGGAGTCCCAGTGCACGGCTGATAAAATGACATCATCCCATTGGGAGATGCTCCACCCAGGGGGAGGAGCCAAGCATTTCCTACCCAGATCAAAGCTGAGATTTGGAACACCAGAGCAGCCTTTTCCCACTGGATCCCAGAGGAAAACCAGACCTTTCCTCATCATCCCTGGGCCTGGGGAGGAAAACTGCCCCTTCTCCAGGAGCACTGCTGCAGCAGAGCCACATCTGTCACTGCAGGAGGATGGACACCATGGGATGGCACTGCCCTAACCCCTGACTGATGGGGCAGCTTGGATTCTGACTATGGCAGTGTTTTGGGTTTGTTTTTTGTATTTCTCTATTTCTATTTTAATTTTCCTAGTAAAGAACTGTTATTCCTATTCCCATATCTTTGCCTGAGAACTCCTTAATTTCAAAATTACAATAATTTGGAGGGAGGGAATTTACATTTTCCCTTTCAAGAAGAGGCTCCTGCCTTCCTTAGCAGACACCTGTCTTTCAAACCAAGACAGATGTCCACAGCAAATGTGGAGAAAAAAGCATTTCTAAACAAACCTGGAGTCTCCTCCATGTCTCTTTTCAAGTCTGTTTCCTGTTTTGATGGGGAAGATTCAGCTTTAGCACCCTGTGAATGTAGCTCAGACTGAAGCACTGGAGAAGCAGCTCCATTTCCATGGAATGGTTTGAGTGGGAAGGGACCTTAAAGCCCACCCAGTGCCACCTCTGTCATGGCAGGGACACTTCCACTGTCCCAGGGTGCTCCAAGCCCCATCCAGCCTGGACTTGGACACTTCCAGGGATGCAGGGGCAGCCACAGCCTCTCTGGGAATTTTATTCCAGCCCTTCCCCACCCTCCCAGCCAAGAATTTCTTCTTAAAACATCTAAATCCAACCTCTTGCACCTTAAAGCCATCCCCCTTTTTCCTATTTTCCCCTCTTTTTTATTCTACAAGGCCCAACAACAAAAATAGCTCAGGTAGAGACAAATCCACGAATTTTCAAGCTCCAAATGCCCACAACCATCCCCATTTAGGTTTGGAAGGTGCTGAATACCTTTGGAGCACCCACAAACTCAGTGTTGTGAACCTGAATTTGTGGTGCCATCCACACCTCCCCTACTTCATCTCATCCCCTGTCACTTTGTTTCCTTCACAGGAGTATTTTTTCCACCAAATCCTGCATTTTGCTGTCCCCCACCCCCTTGTATTTTGCACTGTGGCAAAAAATTCAGCTACAGCCTTTAAGATGATCCATGTACAGGCACCAACCTCCTAATTACACCTTGAACAGGAATCAGATTTGAGATTCAGCAAGAATTTCTGTTTACACTGAGGACTCATTTTCCCCACACTGTTTATATTATATTTTTTCCCTATTTTCTAGTGCAGATGAGCAATTCCTTTTGCCAGCTTGCTGTCAGCTTCATACCTGCCCAATAAAACACCAAGAAAATTAGATTATGTCAATTTTCAAGAGAAAACTGTTAACAGTAATGAATAATAAATGTTTCATTTCTGTAAATTTGCTTTTTCTGATGCCTCCAGCCAGGCTGGGTGGATAACTGCCTGCCTATTTTACCTGCCCTAGGGCCAGCCCTGTTAAGTGTGATTACTGCTAAGCTATGGATGGCAAACTGAGGTTTAATTATCCATTTCTTGACTAGAAAATTTGTTTCACAGGAAGAACATTGCAGTAACAGTATGTGGGCATTATGCTTCTGCAGATTCTTTTTATGAAGCAAAACTGAAGGAACAGATAATGCTGTTTTAAGAAATTAATGCTCAGTTAGCAGCAGATAATTCTTACAGGAAAAGAGGGTTGAAGATCCTGCTGTTTTTGACCACAACTGTGGGTGTTCAGCATCTTTGTGTCCATCTAAAAGCCTTTTTTCTTCTGCTCCCCAACATCAGAGCAGATTTATGCAAATATTTGTGGTTAAAGGCAGAAAAGAGTATTACAGGATGCACAGGTGCAGCTTGGAAATCCAGGAATAATCCTCTTTCCCTTCTGGATCAAGTTTCTTTGAGCGTGCAATTCACTTTTCTTCACTCAGCATCGCTCATTCAAATGAAAATACTCATTAAAGACAGTGGGAAACACCACCAAAAAAAAAAAAAAAAAAGCTGATAAAATTTCAGTATTTCTCATCTGATCAGGAAAAAGAACATTTTAGTGAAGTGCAATTGAACTGAGTGCAGAATCACTGGGGGAATCAAACAAAGCTCCAATTTTCACAGGAATCCACAGTAAACTTGCCACCACCTGTTCCAAGTGCTCTGTGCTGTATCACACACCTTGTTGAGGCTCCCAGTTCCTCACTTTAAAACACCTTTGAAGCTCCAAACACAGTTTGTGGTACCAAGTGCTCAAAGCAATGTGGCTGAGAGCTTGTCCTGCTCAAAGCTCCTGCTGCATTTCATGTGTGGCCAAGGCAGGACTCACTGATGTACTGACCTGCTCCTCCAGCAAAAACACCAAAAATCTGTTTAGCAGCAGCAGCCCTGGGCAAAATCCAGAATTTCTGGAGTACACAAGATCCATTCCTCACAAAGAAACTGAGTGAAGTTTTCACTGTTGTATGGTTTGGGTGAGAGGCAACATCTCAGCACCAGTCCAGATAATAAAATAAACAGTACAGCATTAAAACTATCAAAATCATCCCTCAGGAAAGAAAATTTAAGGGATTATTTTGTCCTGTTATTCTCTGTGTTACACCACACCAAGGACCTAAAACACAAACCAGAGTACAACAAGGTACAGAAAATAAAAGTACAGCCTTAGCCAGAAGACAACTGTGAACAACAAAGAATTTGTAGAGTTAAACAAAGAAAGCAGTTGCTAGAAGCAACAAATAATAATTTAAGCAGAGCACTGTGGATGTCTAGAAAGCTCAGTCTCCTCTCTGCAGGAAACAGCTGCGATGTGCCAAGGAAACTTCAGTATTAAAAAGTAGGAGGGGAAAAAAAGCAGAGTAAAAAGAAACCTATTAAATGCAGTTATTCTCATCTCATCTCTTGCTGATGGCCATGGCCACACAGCAATTCCAGCATTTGCTTTCCCAGCTGGGTTTGAGCCCTTGTGGTCCCTATAGCATCTGTGCTGCTCTGACACCTGAGGGCAAGCACAGGCACAGCACCCAGAGCCCGAGTGCTGGATCCTGAAACCTGGGGTTTTTGAGCTTTCTGATCCCCTGCAGAACACTGCTTTTCAGCTGAGGCCTTGGAGAAGGCTCCAAATTTGAGTGATGGAGTTAAAATCACAGTTTGATTAAAAAATAAAAGTGTGTGATTTCACATGGTGAAGGGTTTTAAATTTGAGGGGTTTATAATATGGTAATAGGTATGGGACAAGATGGAGGATTTTTGGTGGTGTCTCAGTGCTCATCTTCCTTCTTCATGGTTTCAGGTTGTAGTTTCTGGTTGGTCAGTCAGTGTCACACTGAGGGTCATGGGAATTTGGTTATTGGGTTAAAAATATAAATGATATAGGTGTTAATTCCCTATTGGACTGTTTAGCTTTAAGAGACCTTGTGGCTAACTGGATTGCTCTCCATTTTGCTCACTTCTAGCTGGTGGCCAGAGGTGTTGCTGAACTTTCTGTACTTTAGATAAGATTTAATAAACAACCAAGCCCAAACATGAGAAATTTGTTTCCTTTGTGTGTTTCTTAACCCTGGCTCTGAGTGAAGACAAAAGAAACTTAAAACAAACCACAAATTAAGTGGTGCAAAAACACCCTCCACTGTAACACCCAGCAGCACCCAGAGCCAGGGAACAACACCGGGAAGAGAGGAGAGCTCAGCGTGGGAGGGAGAGGAACAAAATCCCCGAGATCACAGTGATCATCTCCCACACCTCACTGCCCGTGAGCACAGAGCTCCTCAGGCACTGTCAAGCTAAAAATGATCCCAGGAATTGCTGCAGTGAGGAGGTCTGAAGTACAAGTTGTTGGGAGGATCAAGTGTTGACTTCCCAGAGGTGTGGAAGATGCATTTAAGTGCTTTGCAAGCAATAACCCATGACAAATGCACTCATTTGTGACTGCCTTCCTCCCCAGAGCTGGAAACATCGACACTGATCATTTCAAGGACTGGGCCTTGGAGTGAAAATGCCAAGCAACACCTGAGATCGAAGAAAAATTTTGAACCTCACCAGTATTTAAGTCCCTGAGTTATCCAGAATAAAATGCATAACTGAGGAAACAAATAAATCTACTCCTTTCTGAAATTTGTTCATTTCCCCCCCTGCTTCCAACCTTATTTTTATGGGTGTAAAAATATCCTCTCTGAGGAAAAGAGCCTGTCCAGAGCAGTTCAGCAAAACTTCTTCCTCCTGACTGCTCTTAACACCCTATGAGACATCACAAGCAGCTCCATTTCAAGAGATCACATCAAAAATGTTTTATAAAGCTCCCTGGGACAAGAACAGCTCTACTTCAACCCACTGTGTCTCCACTGAGCTACAAATTTCCACAGGTTCATTAAACTAGATGGAATTATTTGAATTTTATAATTGAAAACTGTTGTCTTAAAGACAAGTCCCAGATGGGGTGATCTACAGCTTCCAGCACTATTTAACCTCAAAGTGTATAATCTGATAATTCATGTTTTGAAACCTCTCCAGAGGCTCATGGAAACCACTGTAAAAGTTGGGTCCTTATAAAACAAAGCCAGACAGAAGGAAAAAAAATAAAACTCCAAAAGGTATTTAACAATTTAACTTGGCAGCAACACATTGAATGTTTTCTCATTATTTTCATAGGTTAATGGATTGTTCCTGTGAAATTCTAGGTTTGAGGAAATTAATTAAAGCATTCAGGAAAGATATTTCGTCACAGAGACCATGAGGTGCTGCAAAGCAGGTAGTCAAAAACTGTAGTGTCCAAGTCAATGGGCATGGGAAATGAGGTATTCTGAGAACTGATTGAACAATTATAAATAATAAATTAAAACAGAAGTGAAACCCTCACCAAGGGGAACACAAGCAGCCAGCAGAGAACTCCCTCTCCCTTGTACAAAGAAATAACTCACTACAAGAACAGCAGCACAAGTCTGTTCACAATCCAGTTAAGCACCCAGAGCAAACAGAGCATTTTAAAACATTTTCCTCCTCTACTTACATTCCATTAATCTTTCATGCTGTTTACACAGTTGGTTAGAGCATTTTCAGAAGCTGGTGATCTTTTTATCATTGAGGACTTGCAGATGGGTACAGGAGAGATGCAGCAAAAAGGCTGAGCAGCCTCCAGCCATCTAAATAAACAGCAGCAGGGAATTCTTTATTTTGCTAAATTAACCAAACCTTTAATCAAATTTCCTCACACCAATACAAATGATGCTAGGGGAGTGAGATCAGCTGGTTTCTGAAACAAAGACTGAACTGCAGTGGCTTCAACAGAATTCCCCTCCTTCAGATGGCTCCAAGAGCAGCACAGGAAGAGTTACAATCCCACACACAGGAAAATCCCAGGGACACCACAGAGCTGCACATTTTCCATGGAGGAACAGGGATGGAGGAGATGGCAGTGACACCTCCAGAGGGACTCAGCTCCCACCCAACTGTGTGAGACCCTGTCCAGGAAACCACATTCCCAACTCTTCTTCTGGCAATTAATTTTAGATCCAAAATTTAAATCAACCATTCCATGTATTACCACATTCCCAGGAGAAAGTTAATGCCCTAAGGATCAGTATTTCCAGATCTGCTAGGGCAGAGGCTGGACAGTGCTACTCAGACCTGTCACCTGGATAATTAAAGCATAAAGAATATTTTGGGAGCCACTCCCCACACTGCACCATGAACCCATCTTTGGTATCACAGCTCATCCCTGCAGGCATCAGCAGGAGAATTGGGGAATTTCATCATTCACCTGAAGGTTTCAAAGCTGCACCAATAGCTGTTGAAGGCAACACCTTTGAATTAAAAGCACAATCATTTCTTAACAAAATCCAGTATTTCCACTTCCTTATTTTGTCAGGGTAGGTTCAGCCCCAGCTGTGCACTGGCTAAAGCTAAAATAAGAGCTGAAAAATAAAGTACTTTGAGCTTTTAGCTCGGCACAGTCACACCTCTTGTCCTTTTCTATGTGGTTGTGTATTCACATGTGCTCCTTTACACATTTTTTAATGCAACCAAGGGTCTGTATCGAGCTACAATCCAACAGTTGCCAAATACCTAAACATTTTACACAAGTGCCTGGAGATCATTTCAAGGAAATTTATAGTTTACAACCACACTCTGCCATATACAATTTATTTTCAGGGAATTTCTAAAGTACTTTTCTCGCAGAAGAACTGCTACCTTTATAACACTGGAAAACACCATTTGCAATAAAAGTGGTTTTAAGAGACCATTACAGATCAGAATAACTCGAGTTTATTCCTTGTAGCAGCTATTTCTCAAATGCAATGATGAGGGCAACAGCTCCACATCCCTGTTCCTCACTCTCCATCACAAACTGGGATCGCAGCTCTGCTATTTTAGACACAAAGAAAAGACCAAATGCCAGGTCATTAGCAAAAATCCATTCAGCAAGTTCACTTATAATGAAAATAATGGCCACAAGCATTCAAGGAAAAGAATCCCACTTGTGAAAAATAAAGTCTGTTCAAGGTTTTTTGCCTGCCATCTCAGCTTCTGCAGAGATCTGTTGGGTACTTCTGCTTCTGTGAAAACTCAGCACAAAAATTTCACTGAGGTCTTATGGAGTCACTGCTAAAGTTTGTTTTCCCCCAATTAAAGAAGCTATTAAAGGCCAGTTTTAAAAAATAGCAACCTTTAATTGGGAAGAAAAACGCCCAACAATAAATAAAAGGCGGACACATTCACCAATTAAAAATCTGACAAGATCTCTCTCACTTAAACAAAAAAGCATTTGCTAAATGCCAGGTTGCTTGTTTCAGAATACAAAAGCTGCTCCAACCAGCTAGCAACAAAACAAAAGGTTAAGAAAAATCAATATACAAACACGTGTTTGTCCTCTGAGTGATAAAAGAAAATATTCTCCGAGTTGTCCTCCAGCAGGTGAGCCAAATTTGCTCCTTATCTGCATGGCTTTTAAATAGACATTGCCAAAGCCTCTGGTCTCCTATGACAGCATCATGTCCTTACAAAGTACCTTTTATTTCAGGAACTTGAGGGATCCTTCTCATCGAAGGAATGAGCAGGTTTTGGAGGTGGGTGTGCTGAGGAATGAGCACAGGGATAGAAGCTGTAAAGCCCTGATATCCAATATCCACAATTCCAGGAGCTGTTTTCTTGCAGCAAATAATGCCCATTTCATCTCAGCACTCTGAGGACAAGAACAAACTGAAGATACTCCCAATAGCTGTAAAGGCACAGGGAAAAGAAGGAAAGCTCCCTGGAGCTGCAGCAAAAGTGGGAATTTAAGGGCAGACTTTGCAAACACTCATTAAGCTTCCCAGACACTCTTGAATTCCAAAAGATTTTTTGTTGTGAACAATCCCTTTATTTCTCCTTTGGGAGAAACAAGAGGGGAGCTGACAAGAACTCAATGTGACCCCAGCATTGCTGGGGGTGGAATTGAACCTTCCTAAATTTGGGAATTCCCTGAGAGCTCCAGGCTCTTTTGGGATGGATCAGTCCTGTCCTGTCCTGCACATCCCTCACTCCTCACAGTGCTCATGGAACATTCTTCCAAATTAATCCATCCTTGAGGCTGCCTTCAGTCTCTATTCTTGGCAACAACCAGAAAACCAAGGTGAATTCCAGGAGTGCATGGATCCTCCTACAGGAAACAACTCCCAAAGAATAAATGTGTTCCCTGACACAACAGGAAACAGTGCCACTTCACAGGGACAGAAAGGAATCACAAGTGGGACACTCTTTCCTGTTGGGTTTTCCTTCATCTCAGAGCTTCCTGTATTCAGAGCTGCTGAAAAGCAGCACCACAGAGAGCAGGGATAACTTCAAATTCCCAAAGCAGAGCCTCAGACCACATAAAATTCCATTTCTGACTGATTTCAGTGCTGCTATGCAAGGTAAACTTTGTCATGGATCTTGCCCCCTGGGAAGTGAGACACTTTCTCCTGGGAAATCCAGTCACAAAACTACAAGAATCCCTAAATCTGGGATCACAGAAAAGTCAATTATTCAGTCTCCTGTGAGTGAGAGCTGCTGAGCTTGAGTAAATAGCAGAAATTATCCCTTCATTAATAAAATAATTTCTGTTTACAGAAGGCCTTTCAGCTTCACACTTCAGAGCATTTCAAAGACAATATGAAGAGATTTTGCAGACCTAAACAATGTTTGTTTTTTGGAAAACATCCCTGTCTTTGTTATAACCGAGTAAAATATCAAAACTTGAAGAAGCTTCTCTGGTTTTGTTTGTTTACAGCAGAAAAATAGAAAGTTTTGCTGTTTTTCATCCACTGTTCCCTTTATGGACCTTTCAGACTGCAATAAGGGAGAAATAAACAGCCTAAATAAACAGGGACACAAAGTGTAAAACCACAAGGATTGGCAGAAGCCTCTATTATGCATAAATGTTTTGGAAATAAAGCCATCAACAAAATGAAACTCAGTCCCATTTCAAACCAACAGCTCGCTGTTAAGATTTGTAATATTTTTCTGAAGCTGAATAAAATTACATTTAAGCCACCCAGGTCTAAACCTGTCCGCAGTGGTATTTTATGACCATACAAACCTCTAAAAAATTCACCTGTTGCTTGGCAAGTTCATCCTCACTTGAGCTCCAGCACAAAACCAACGTACAGAGAAAAGTGATTTAAATTCCTTTTCACACCATTTGCTTTCTGCACTTGGTTAAGCCTAAGAAACATCAATATTATTACCACAACATTTTTTCCTTCCTCTGCAATCAGTTCTACCCTCAGGTTTTCATGGTCTGGCTCAACCTGACACGTCAAGCTCTGCAGAGAATCTCTACATCCAAACCAAGTTCTAATTAAATTCTGGAAGTTTAGTTATCAGGCTGTTCTATTGAATAACTTTAATTTCATAAAGCAAATAACTCAATGTTGTGTCAAAACACTGGGTCTAAACTAGCCAAGGTATCAGTGCCTAGAAGCCAAAGATTATGAGACAAACATTTCTTTTTATTTGGAGAACAGAACACTGTGAGCTCACTCTTCTGTTTTTTAAATAAATTTAATAAGATCGGATTTATTAAAATAGAGGTACAAAAGGAAGACCTTAAAATACTCTTGGAAATTACAGGAAACATGCAAAAAAGATGATTACAACAGGAAATGCTGCACAACCAGTGCATGTTTATTATTCTTCCACAGACAGTGGCACCAGCTGCTTTTTTTTTTTTTTTTAGAGAACCAACATCTCCCTCAAGATCTGCAAGATTTTAAGGCCAAAGTGATGAAAAAGAATGGAATTTTATCCTAAACATTTTCATTCACAGACGATATTAAAACCATAACATGTCCTAGATACAGAACTAGTGCTGCAATAACTTCTCCAAACAGAATTTCTCCCCAAGACACTGGAGTAGGATCCAAAGTTTGGGAGCTCATTACAACTGCCAGCATCCTGCTGGTGTGACTGCAGCTGCCCACACCCACTGTGTAAGAACATCCAAAACATGTAAGAACATTCAAAACCTTCAGTGTGGGCAACCAGAGCCAATCCACTGGTTTTAAGCAGCACAGGAAAGATTTACAAGCAGTTAAAGTACTGAGGGGGAAACCAGTGAATTCACATCCAAGTATATCACAGAATTATGTTCAAGAACATGGACAGACAAAAATCAATGTCTAAACATGACTGGACACAACTCTTTCTTTTCAATCCCAGCAAAGAGACTTGGAAACAGCTGCACTTTGCCCACTCTGGCATTCCCACACAGGATGGAGTCCACCCACTGGACTTCCTGGTACCTCCAGATTTCCAGGCAGGTGAATTTTACTCATTGAGTAAAACGTTTGAGTAAAGTGTTTGAGGATGGAGGTCACTCATGGACTCCACAGCAAGAACGTGGCAGTGCCTTGGCTTTCATCCATGGCATTAAGCTGGTACTACCTGCAGGGTTTATTCACAATATCAGCGAGTTTGGAAAAGATCTCCAAGACCATTGAGTCTAACTTGTGACAGATCCCCACCTTGTCACCCACATCAGAGCAACGTCCTGGCCTTCCTTCAGAACCTCCAGGGATGGGGACTCCAGCATTGCCCCTGGAGTGATGGAGACCCTACAGTGCTTGAAGACCCTTTTTGTGTAGAAATTCCTCCTGGTGTCCACCCTGACCTTCCCATGCCCAGCCTGAGGCTGTTCCCTCTCCTATTGTCCCTGTTCCCAGATCCCAAATCCCTCTGGCTGTTCCCTCCTGTCAGGGAGTTGTGCAGAGCCACAAGGTCCCCCCTGAGCCTCATTTTCTCCAGGCTGAGCCCCTTTCCCTCAGCTTTTCCTGGCTCTCCAGACCCTTCCCAGCTCCATTGCCTGGACGCTCTCCATCTCCTCAATGTCCTTCCCGAACTGACGAGTCCAGAACTGGACACAGCACTCGAGGTGCAGCCTCATCAGTGCCCAGTACCGGGGAAAACAACTTCCCCGATCCTGTGACCACACTATTTGTGACACAAGCCATATGCCATTGTCCTTCTTGCTCACCTGGGCTGGTGTTCAGCCGCTGTCGAGCAGCACCCCCAGACCCTGTTCTGCTGCACAAATTCCCAGCCCCTCTGCCCCAGGCTGGAGCAGTGCAGGGATTATTGTGGCCAAAGCACAGGAGCCGGCACTTGGCCTTGTTGAACCTCACCTCGCTGGTCTCGGCCCCTGGACCCAGCATGTCCGGGTCCCTCTAACCCCTGGATGAAGCAAAGCACTGGGAGCAGGAAGAAGTGACCCAGGCAGGGTTTTCTCCTCTCAGGACAAGGTTTTCTCCAGCACTGCATCCTCCCCAGCGCTCCATGACCAGCGGGGACCCAAGCCTAGGGTCACCCAACGCCCCAGGAAGAACCCCATACCTCGGAGGCCTGACCCGGGCAGGCCTCCCCAACACAGCAGGGCCCGTACCCAGCCCTGAGTCGCCCTCAAAGGCCCGGAGGATGCGGAGTGGGGCCGCCCCTACCTGATAACCGAGATGAGCAGCCCCGAAGGGTCCTTGCTCCTGCCCACCGTGCCGCGGTACCTCCCAACCGCGTCGCCCGCCGCCATCTTGCACCCCCTCAAACACGGCGCAGACACGCGTGCTGGCGCGCCGCAGCCAATCATAGGCGAGGACGGCGGGATGCCATCCAATAGAAAGCGAGGAGGGCGGGGCGCGCGGCAGCAAGGTGGGGTGCGGCGCCGCGAAGCCTTCTGGGAGTTGTAGTTTTTTATGGCGACGGCGAATCAGATTCCCACGCAAATCTTAGACATTTGGTTAAAAATCAGTTAAAAGTTAAACAATTTCGTCCTGATAAATTATACACCTGCTAAAAGATCTGTATCTAAAAGCCGTCATTCACTCTGGGAGCGGCAGGAAATGGGGTGGAGCATGAGAGTCCCAACCATCCCCTCAGTGCCCTCATGGAGCAGGGTTAGTTGAACAGTGAGGAATTAAAATGTTTATAGAGTTAAAAGTGGGTAAAGTGCGTTAAGTACTTAAATTAACATGTTCTATTAATTAGTAATGCTAAATACTCACAGTGTGTCACAGTCTGAAAGAGTCTGATCACAAATACACCACAAGACTTGTTGATGCTTCCCTTAATTTAATGTATTCAAGCTACAGTGATATTAAGAATAATTTTCCCTCACTTTTCCGTAGGAAGGCAGTGAGGCGAGCAATGAGCCAGCCCAGGTCCTTGCAGTGAGCTCTGAAAGCAAACCTGAGTGTTTGGCACAGGAATTGTGGTTTGGAGCAGATGGAGGTGATGGATTGGAATCTGTCCCCAACCTCAAAAATGCTCCGACACCCAAAACTCACTGTGGGGATCTCTTCCAACACGGGATATTCCTGATCCTACACTGATTCCACAGCACTGAGCACCAAACTCCTTACCCACAGCCTTTGCTTTACCATGGACACACTTCCATCCCTTGAAAAATCACCTTTGGAAAAAGGAAAGGTGGATGTCACCTGTGCAGGGCTGGAAATGCAAACATCAAATAAACCTCTCCCAAAATCTGCCTGACTTTCCCCATTTCTAATGCTGCCTGGAAAGGCTGATCTGGAACAGAGACAAACAGAGCAAAAGGAATAAAATAGGAATTTATTGAAAGGATCCACCTTGGGCAGTGCAAAATCCTGGATGGGGCTACACCCAAATCAGATCCAAGCTGGATCCTGGTCATGATTTTCACACTTTTATAAGTTTTGGTTCATCTACACATTGGGGTCAATTATCCAAGCACAGCCCAGGCTATGAAGTCTCAGCCCTCTGGCTTGACCCCTTTCCCTCGCTGTTGTTTATGATTTTGGGGTACCAAAAATTTCTCTAGCTAGAAAGGAATTGTTTTGTCACTGGTTTTGTTCTACCCTGTGAAGAGAACTCAGTAACACCTAACATGAAATTTCAGAGTTACACGCTAAGCAGCAGAGATTCTGAAAAATATAAAAGCTAAAACCCAAGGCATCGCTAGGGGAGGGATAAGGACACTTTTCCACTCACATCCTTTGTGTTAAAATCACCATGCAAACCCCAGGATTGTTGTTGCAGAGGCAGAATTCCTTAGGCAAGGCAGGAACAACCATCATTTGCATCACTTGGAGCTTCTGGGTGTTTTCTAAACCAGGTTTGCTCCATCATGTCAAACACACTGCTCTTCCAGAGGAGTTTTTTCTGCCCAAAACTGCATCTTAACGATTTAATTGCATGGAAATTGCTGAGATCTGTAGGTGAGTCAAGAGCACCCATTTATTCAAGCTGTATTTGAAACACCAGGTAATTGGAAGCTTGATAATTCCTTATTTACAAGGGGAAGAGTTCCACTGTAGCTGTTGTGGAAGAGCCTCTATTTATTATAATCAACAGCTGTATCTATGATCATTAGCAAAAGGGCAGAGTAAGAGCATGGGCACTTTAATTCTGAAATAAAAGATGCTTTATTCCTGAATAAGCGATGTGTTTTCAGAACAGAATAATTACTCCAAAGTAAAGTGATTTTTATCTCCAGGTAGGGTGTGCACTTCAGTGTGCTCGTGTGTAGCTGTTCTGCTGCATTTCCCCTGTCCAGACGAGCTCTCAGTTCCACAATTTCCTATTCAGCTGTGCCAAAATAAAAATCTCATTTTCCGTGTTTTTCTGAGCAGGTTTGCCAATGCCTTTGCCCAAGGAAGGTGATTCGAATGGCAGGAGGTTTGTGCTCTGGCTGGAGGGAGTTTTTCCTCAAACTGCCAACTTGCCAATATTGTTTTTGTTAATTGGCAATTCCCATCGACTGCTCTGGTCCAGCACAGCCTGGAGCCTGCAGTGAGGGTGAAATCGATGAGTCCCACCTTTTCATTCCTGACAGCTGCAATAATCACCTCATTTAGGAGGAACTTCATCAGGACAAACAACAGCAAATCTCTCTCAGAACTGTGACCTGGCTGGCTTTCAATCCCGGGCTCTAATTGCTAAATCACTGCCTGGTTTCATTGACCAGCCCTTTCCCTTCACTCCTTACCCAAGCATAGCCACAGGTGGGAATTTATGTTTTCTTTAAATGAAAGGGGAGAAATCAACAGAGGATTGGCTGCTGCAGCACATGAACGCTGAGATCTCTCTTGATTATTAGTATATGATACAATGAGGCTGAAGGGTCATGAGAACATCATCTTTCCTTACACAATTTACAAAAAAGTGTCTCGATCTGAAAACTGATGGAAGGGAAACAGGGAAAGACTCTTTTTTCTTTTTCACATTCCTTTCACATAGTATTTTAGTACTCCGAGGTGTACCTAATAAAATGGGTGGTTCCTGGGTTACTCAAACCAACAAAAGTCCAAACTGACAAACGAAATATTCATGATGATGAATGAATCCCTGTCACAACTTGTCAACAGAGATCAGGATGGCTCAGCAGAGGGTTCCCCCATTCAGAAGGGCCTGGGAATCACAGATGGTTTCACTCCTCCCTTCAATTATAAAAAAGGAAAGGAGGGGTGAGCTATTCCTGAGCTATTCCTCATCAGCTGGGCCAGTTTCCCAAGGGAACACCACCGAGTGCAGAGTTCTGCCAAAGAGAATTCTGAAGAGGCACAGGCAGAGCAGTTCTTTGGGAAAAATGCTTTATTCCCTTGGGAGGTGTTTTAAAAACTCCACTGGCCAGAGTTCTGTTCCCCACCTGAATTATGTGATACTAAGGGATTGCTTCTCCCCTTTCCTGAGGTAATTTTACCTGCAATCCCTTCCCACAGTTTATCCCCTGATATTTTCTAAGTGTTTTCTGGGAATTCTTAGGAATTCCTAAAACTAAGAGATTTAGGGCTGATGTACACACAGGGTCTCTCAACCACAGCTTTAGCATTTGAAAAAAATACCACAAGTACTTTGTTATTTCGTTTCAAACATAAGTGAAAATGTCAGACCAAAGGGTTTGGCTCACACCAACTTCTTCCAGGTGTAATTGCCTTGTGTGTAAAGCCTTTATATTGATTATAATGAAATCCCCTTTGACTTCCAGCAGTGTAGATGGGAGCAGAGTGAAGGCCAGAATTTCTGTCTAAGCTGTAGGAGCAGTTCTGCCTGTAGAAAGTGAGCCTGAGCCTGTTGGCTTCTCTCAGTCAGTTTAATAAAATCTATTTTACCCTTCTTACAGAGCTGGTCACCCTCACATCAGCTGCATGAAACTGAGATTGGTGCATGGGTAAAGAATCAGGTTCCAGCCACCCTCTTCTTACAAATAATTCTGGTTTTCTTATGAAGCTTTACCAAGCTTTGCCAAACTGCCTGAGTTAAGAATTGAGTAAAAGTGTGCTGAAACATCAGGATTTGGCTCCACACATCTGGATGGCCCCATTATTCTTATTTACCATTAAATAAGTGTGAACTAAAGCTGGTTGAGGTTGTTTTTTGGATTTTCTGCACAGCAACAAAAGTTTCTCTTCCCAGCACGTAGCTGCCATCAATTCTTTTTGTCTCTGTGAATAAGAAGAAACTCCTGGGGCAGGAGAAGAAGTTGCCTGGCTCAATGCTGGGAATCAAGGCAGAGATATGATTCAAATGTCTCCTTATTGTTTTTTGCCTCCTGACATTTCCCATGTTGTGCTGTGTTCTGCTGCTGCAGAAAAATAATAGCTAAGATTAAGTTAAGTGGGAAAATACTGCTGCTTTTCCAATGTCAAAGCCACAGAACCTCTGGTAATGCAGTCCCTGAAGGAAAGCAGAGCAGGTGTGAAGCGCTGCTCTTCAAAGGCAGGTAAAGTGTTGTGAGGATGTTCTCCTTCTCTTAACCATTTAAAAAAAAATCCAGTTATTTGGTTTATTTTTCCCTCTTTATTTTACTTATCCTTACTAAGGGAATGCTGTTTTTACAATTGTCCACAGGCATTTTCCAAGTCCTCAGGCAAACAAGTGCAGGCTGCTTGTTGCCTTCTTGAAATGAAAATCCTTAATCTTAATTTTCCTTTAGAACCATGGAAAACCTCAGGTATATGAGAGACATAAAAAACAACACTCCCATTCCAACTCTCCTCTGTGTAATTAAGGTTTTTTCCCCCCTTCTGTAAAGAAAGTTTTCAATCCCACCCACAAACTTCTTATTTTAACCCAGCTCCATTAAGTTCCTCATGTTTTCTCTTGTGGAATTGTGCATCAGCTCTTGCCTCAATCCCTACATTTTGGGGGAAAAGAGGTGGCTGGATAGAAAAGAAAATCCCAGAAGTCCTGTTGGCACTGAGGGGGAGTTGGAACCACTTGGGTCATCTATCCCAGCAAATCCATTAGGGAGGAAGAGTTAAGGGATGGCTGAACCCCAGGAAAAACCCTCAGATCAGAGCTCCACCTCATTAAACCACAGGCAGCTGAGCATGACAAATGCTGGAGATAAGACTTCAGAAATTCCAGTGCTCACAGAAATATTTCATCCTGCTGAATGCAGCTTTGGAAATTTTCTGGTTTGTGTAAGCAGAAGCTCCAGGCAAGAGAAACAACAAGAACCTGAGCTGAAGTGAGTAAAACTCCAGGTACCAGCAACACGCTGTTGTATTTCCAAGGGAGGCAGTGCTGGTATCAATCCTCCTGAAATGAGACATCAGGCAGCCAATTTCAAGGCTTGTCTTGCAGAAAATGGGCCACAAGATTCAGCAGCTGAACAGTCCTGCTGGCCTCAAATTTAATTTGCTCCGAGGTGATATAAAAGCAGGATAATGCGATGGTTGTTGTACTTCTTGAGGGTTTTTGACAAAGTAAATCTATCACTGACAGGCACCACAACCCCCGTTTCACAGGAGGAGCTGTGACCCACCGTGCTAAAATCAAGCACACAACAACAATCCCCACTTACCTGACAATCTCAAGGATTTGCAGCCAAGAGGAGAAGGAACTGGAATGATCTGTGCTCGGTCTGCAGCTCAACACAAAGATTTAAGGATATTCAGATTGCCTGGTGTGTTGGTTTTGTATTAATTGGTATTTAGAAAATGCTATTTGTGGAAGTTTTTTTGGTGGTTTTTTTTTGGTTGTTTATTTTTGGTTTTTTTGGGGAGGTTTTTTTGTTGGTTTTGGTTTTGGGTTTTGTTTTTGTTTTGTTTTTTTTTTTTGAGAACTGTTTCTGTGACTTGATGGGACTAATTCATAAAGAGTAAAGCCACAAAAGAATTGTTTTTTCCTCCTGTGAAAACGTCCCTATAGCCTAACAGAGAATACTCCTCTCTAGAGTGAACTGAAGAAGACTATTCTTAAGTTAGTAATTGACTAAAGTGTTTCTGTATGTTGTTAAGAAAGAGAAGAGCGTGTGGGAAAAGGGAGAAGGGGTGGTCTGAAAGTTTTATTCTGAATTTATTATTCCTCTATATTGTTAATAAAAGTTTTCTTTACCTCTTTTAAGTTTTAAGCTTGCCTTGCTTTTACTCCTAATCCTATCTCACAGCAAAAAAAATGAGTATATTAAAATTGGCAAATATAAACCACTGCACCTGGTCAGGCTCTGCTCCCGGGGAACAAGTGATGGGATGAGGGGAAACAGCCTCCAGCTGCACCAGGAAATGTTCAGTTTGGACATCAGGAGGAATTTTTTCATGGAAAAGGTTGTCAAGCATTGGAATGAGTGCTCAGGGAGGTTTGGAGTCCCCACCCCTGGAGGTGTCCAAGGAATTCCTGGAGGTGGCACTCAGTGCTCTGGGCTGGGGACAAGGTGGGGATCAGGCACAGCTTGGACTCGAAGATCCTGGAGGTTTTTCCCAACCCAAATGATTCTGTGTTTTACAGAGAATAAGAGGTGCCTTTGAAAGGGCTTCCCACCTTCTGTTAGAAATCTGAGCCTCCCACTGTTTTCCCAGCATCTTCTTGTCCTTCATTTTCACTAAAAAATAAAAATCAGGGAGAAGAAGGGTTTCTTTTGGGGAGTTTCTTTAAGAAAAAGCCCTTCAGAGTTTCTGTACTGTAACATCCCACTCTGAGCTTCCATGAGCCTGTGACAGATCAGCCTGTGGCTGATGGTTTTTGGCTGTGCTGCCTTTGATGGTGCCAGTCAAATTCACCCTGACCATACCTGTGACAGAGTGAGGTCAGGACGAGAGGAAACAGCCTCAAGCTGTGTCAGGGGAGGGTTTCATTGGATATTAGGATTTATTTTTTTCATGGAAAAGGTTGTAAAGAATTAGAGCAGTGGTGGAGTGACCATCCCTGGAACTGTCCAAATAATGTGAGGATGGGGCACTTGAGGGCATGGTTTAATGGGGAACGTGGTGGTGCTGGGTTGATAGCTGGACTTGATGGTCCTAAAGGACTTTTCCAGCCTTTACAACTCCATGATTTTATGTGCCCAGCTCTGCAGCTTAGGTGATGGAGAAGAGTTTGGCTTTCCCCTTGCCCAAAAACTTTACCGTGCATCACGTTGGAATTATTCCAGTCTGGTGGGGAAGATGAACCCTGAAGTCACTGCCCTGACTCTCAGGCTGGGCAAATCTAAAATTTGTGGACAAACCCATCAGGCAGCCTCAGAGTTCCAACTGGGAGCCAATCTGCCAGAGGTCAGTGATGGTAGTTCCCAAATATTTGGGGTGTGAAGGGTTTGTGGGCAGAGTGAGGATGCTCAGAGAGCTGCAGGCTCTGAAAACCTTGTGATAAAATGCCAAGTGAAGCACCAGATCTACAGGAACAGACTTAAATCAACTTTATTTCACAGCAGCATTCTGTGGGCACTGAATAAGGCTGAAGAGTGATGTCTTCAATTTTTCCTGTTGTCAGCAGGAAGGACAAAATCAGCAAGACAGATCCTTGCAGATGAAGCCCATGACTCCTTCACCAGTGCTGTGGGGTTGGAGACACGGCAGGGTGGGAGATTTTGGGCTGTTTCATCCATCATCTTCCAGTCACCAAAAGAGCTTTAAAAGATGTCAGTGGAGCAGAGGTGACCTTTGAGGTCCATGTGACCTTTGGAACACAAGAAAGATGAGTCTCTTGTGAGATTCACTGGGAATTGCAGGAATTTAAGCTGTCAGTGCACCTGAAAAGTTCCTGGAGGTGGTGGTGTATCCAAATGATTCAGCAGAGGTTTTGTGATTCCCATTGAGAGTCTGGTCAGGCAATATTAAATGCTCAGCAAGAAAATGAAGTGTTACCTGCTGTACATCTATAAAATGAAATGTAATGTGATAAAATGAACTAAAAGGTCTCCTCATCTCTGAGTTTAAAACGGTATTGGTGTGACTGCTGTTGCTTTGTAACAATTCCCCTTCAGCAAAGGCAAGCCCTACAATGTAATATCTTTTTTTTTCTCATGATCTTTATGGGTTTGGGGAAGAAAAACATTTCAAGGAGTACCCAGCTCCAGGAGTATGGTGAAAAATGAGATCAAATGGGCACAAGGTGTTTCCCACAAAGCCAGAGGTGTCTGTCAGCAGTGCTGGAGATGACCAGGCACTGAAGGCCATCCAGCTGCTCCTTTGCTGTCCTTCATCACCCCTTCACCTCCATTTCCCATCCTTCCCCAAATCATCTCCTGCTTCCCATTGTGTCCCCTCTGCCTTCATCTTCACATTTTCCTGATGTCTTCCACTGAACACCACTGATATTTTTTAAATTGTAGTGACACAAGCTAAATTTACAAATCATTGTGCTGCTGGCTCCTGTGTTAGATCTTTCTCCTTAACTCATGTACCTCATCTATTTGAATTAGAAACTCATCGAGGCAGAGGCCACATTTTAACCATGGCATAGTGGAGATTTATGTAGCATAATTAAGCAGGGTAATAAAATACACCTCAGTGAAGGCTGAAATGTAAATTGTGCTCTTAAAGTGAACATGTGATGACTTTTTCTTACTTCTTTCATAATTTAGGTGAGGGGATTTGATGCAGTGAGTCCTGCAGGAAATTATCACTGAGAAAGATCTGCTGATGGGCTGCTCACCCAGGCCCATCAGAAATTCTGTTCCCAACAGAAATTGTTCTTCCTGCTGAAATTGTGTCCTATGTTTTACCTTTCCCAGGCCTTCAGCCATTTCCTGGGACTGCAAGAAAACTGGAAAGAGACTTTGGACAGGAGTATGGAGTGTTAGAACAAGGGGGAATGGATTTGAAGTGCCAGAGGGCAGGGATGGATGGGATATTGGGAAGGAATTCCTGGCTGGGAGGGTGGGGAGACCCTGGCAAGGGTGCCCAGAGATCCCTGGATCCCTGGAAGTGCCCAAAGCCAGGCTGGATGGGGCTTGGAGCACCCTGGGATAGTGGGAGGTGTCCCTGCCCATGGCAGGGGGTGCACTGGAAGGGCTTTAATTGGCCATTTGATTGGCCAAATTTAATTTAATTTGGCTTCCAACCCACACCATTCCATGATTCTGTGATTTGATGTCACCATGGCAGAACTCCAGACCTCTCTCCCTTCTTCTGTCCCTGTGACACCCTCATGAAACTGAGGCCAACATCTTTCTTGTGTTGTGTTTCTGTGCTACAGAACCTGGATATTTGATAAAAACAAATATCCATGCTAGGTTTGTGCTCTCCTGAAATTCTCTGTATCGGTAGCAAGATTCCCTCATGGATCAGTGGCCCCACCCAACCATGCTCATACAGATTTAGGCAGACAAAAAGAGTTGAAAAGTGCAGAACAGTGAACAACCTTTGCTGTGTGCTTTTCACACTGAGCTAGACAGGAACCAGAGGAGATAAACACAGCATCACTTTCATTTTTCCAAGGGAAGAAGCAATAAATTTGTAGCCTTGGGTTATGAACCTCTTGGTCTCTCAATTGCAGTCTCGGCAGCTGGCTGTGGTCATTATGAGTTCAGTAAATTCTGGAACCTTTGCAAAATGCTGTGGCCTCTTCAGCAAGAAGCCTTTTGTCTGAAGTGGGTTTATTTAGTTCACTGGATACAGAAGTTGCTGGAAAGTGATGTCAGGAAAAGCCATGAGAGTTGAGATACTCCTCGGTGTATTTTTCACAAAGTTAATGCTCCTCTGCTTCCATGGAATAAGAAGGGGTTGGAATATCTATGAGAATTTTATTCCCACCACAGCTGGAAATATAAATCAATATGCTGCAGAAGGAGAACAAAATCCAGAGATTTTTTTTTTTCTCTCTTGTTTGGGTTCCTTCTTTCCACGGTGTCCCCACGTGCTCAGCTCTCCCTGAGCTGGGAAGGAGCAGGGAACACAGAGAGGAGCCTGGAGCCACCAGGGATCACGGCAAACAGAGCTGGGCTGGCACACACCTGAAACCTCTGGGTCCAGCTCTCTCCTCTGGAAGGTGTCATTGTGGGATTCAGGCATGATATTGGATCTTGGGAATGCAACCAACATTCTGTCCTGGAAATCCCTGCAGCTCTCTAAGTGTCAACATTTTCACCAGTATCCATCCCTTGAGACAGAAAGTTTTCATTCTGCAGCTCAGAATCCTCTTTACCCCAGCAGAGATGCTCACTGCCCTTGTTCTAAACCTGAATGAGGCAAGTCCTGTCTCCCACTTAAAAAAATGTGGTGTTGTCACCCTTTCCCCATCCAATGCACACCGAGATGAACACAGGAACCTTGTCACAGGAAGGAGCAGCCTCCTGTGGTGGTAGCACAAGGATTAGAACACTCATCCAACCTCAAGCAGTTCTTCTCCCCCCTCCCCTCTTGGGGACCACACAACCCCACACTGAAATCAGTAAGGCTCCTTCAGTCCCAGGCTGAAGTTCTTCAAACTGCAAAACCCGCTCAAAATGTGAAAATGAGAGAGAGAGAGAGAAAGAGAGAGAGAAAGAGAGAGAGAAAGAGAGAGAGAAAGGAAGAAAGGGTCAAGATCTGGCATTAAGCCAGGTAAAACTCAAGTGTTCCAAACTCATGGAGCTATCAAAGGAAAAGGGTGACAATTCAGGCTGAGAATGAGGGATGCAGAAAGCCCTGATTAGGAAAGAGCCACTGTGGGGCTGATGGAGGAAGGAGAGGGGACAGCTTGGAGTTAAATATCAAAGTACAGCCAGGTGAGATTATAACAGAATGAAACCCAAGCTGGGAATAACGTTCTGCTGGGAATTGTTCTGCTGTGCTGCAAGGAGCAAATTCCCCATTGTCTCTGCTCGAAAATCCTCTGTGCAAAGAAGACCTTTGGCAACTTGGATCTGGGTTTGGCATTGCAAAACAACATTAATCCTCAGCAATTACAGAGTGTTTTCAGGCTGACCTTCTCCTGCCACATGGAAGCTGGGCAGGAGGAAGAGCCAGAGGTTTGGAATGTGTCTCTGAGGCTTGGATCATAATGCAAACATTTCTGCTGCAATCAGAGAGTGGCTCAGAGCATGTGGATGTGCCTGGGAGAGCTTTAAGAGCTGTCTGGGGAGGCAGAGAGAGGGGCAGCATCCACAATGTGATGCTCAGGGCCAGCTGCAAGCCCTGCCTGAGACACAGCAGAAATGCTGCAGTGTTTAGCTCAGTGTCCTTCTAATTAGTGCTGCTGGTAATTGGCTCCATGGGTTAAAACTGGAGCCTGGCAGCTGGGGTTCTTTGAAGGTTGTGAGCCAGGTGACCCCAGAAATCAGCTGGCAGCAAAGAGTGGGGTCCTTAGCTGGAGGTATCCATGTGTGGATTCCCAGGACACACTGGCCCACGGAGCTGCCTCAGGTGGCCCGTGGTGTGGGAACCTTTGGAGAAGAGATGGATCCACAAAAAAAGCCGGGATCAGGAAGTTGAGACAAGTGCTTGGCTGATTTTGTAAGGAAGAAAGGAGATTGTGATGGGGGGAAAGACTCAGCCTGGATTCTGGAAGTGCTCCATGGATCGTTCCCTGCTGTGTTGAGGGAAAGAGCCAGCAGCCATTCCAGGAGACCCAACCCTCCTCCTGTAGGACTGGCTTAGCCTTGCTCCCAGTGACTGCAAATCCCAGTGGGAATGGGGCTCTGTGGGGCAGGAGGCAGAGTGAGAGTTCTTGGGACAGTTTGAGGTGTTGAAGAGTTATCTCCAGCACTGTGGCTGTGTTCCTCTCCCACCTTCCTCCTACCCACTTCCAGATCATTCCCTGACAGTTCAGGAAATTCCTGTGTTTTCCTCATTGTCAGCACTGGGTGCTGAATCAGGAAAGGAACAGCTGCTAAAGTTTTCTGGAGCATTTGCCCAGCTATTCACAGCACTCAGGTCCCAAAACAACTTGGGCCAACAGAGACAATTCAGGATTTTAATGAGCTATCAGATCCTGAGGTAGAGTAGAGCTACAGCAGCAGCAAATCCTGCTTGCTGTCCCATTCCATGGTCCCTGCTCCAGAGCCCTGACACACTGCTCTCTTTGGCTGGAGGAGAAAAGTCTTTTCATGCTGAGAATAATGAATGGCCTGAGCCAAAGCGTGGCCAGATGGTCCCAATCAGCAGTTGTTTATACCCAGACCTGGGAGAACAGGTCAGGCAAACCCCCTGACCCTAATGCTGTCTGTAGAAAAATAATCAATTTACAAGGCCAGGCAGAGTGACCTGTGAGCTCTGTTTGTTGATCCAAGACATAACGGCTCAATAGCTTTAATTATTAAAGCCAGAACAGACAACCATTGATCCTCCCACTTAGTGCCATCTCTGCAGCCTCAGGGCCAGGGATTTAGAGCAGGGGAATTTGCAGGGAAAGAGAAAGAACCAACTTTGAAAGGCTGATCCACTGGATCACCACAATTTTGGACCCTGATTTCGGAATCTGGCTCCCACCTGTCCATCCATTCCAGCACCTCAGAGCAATCCAGTGATGACCTTTCCCTGAGAGCACAAGTTCCAACTTTTCAGCTTAACAAGGCATTGAAAAAGTCATTTATAGAGTTGACCCAGATCATCTTTTCTCTCCAACAGTTCACAAAGCAATCGGTGTAAAGGACATTAATCAAGTTGGCGCCAAGAGGTAATTGAAGACAGTAATTACTCAGTTTTTATAGAGCTGGAAATGTAATAAGGATTTTAAGAAAGTAATAAGTGAAGCTTTCTGCTGAGAGATCCCCTGGTGCACACAGTTTAGCCAAGGGCCCATCTTTTTGAAAATACATTTTCGTGTAGTTATTACATCACTGTCTTGCTGGGACATCTCTCCTGAGCTTTTGTCAACGTAATGGGCTCTGCTGAATCTGAATCCACCATCTCTGCATCCCGAATTTCCATGGCAGACTGACACCTCTGATGCAGCACTAATGCAGGAAACAGCAAACACCCATTTTTGTGCTTTACATTCTCCCAGCTCCTGCCTTCCCTGCTAGATTTCTGTTAGTGCCCAGTTTTTCCTTCTGCTTTGGAAGCCATGACAAAAAGGATCTGATTAAATTTCCCAAAGGCACACTCAGCTCGTGCAGCAGCTCTGAGGCTTTTTGTGGTCAGAAGTGGAGGCAAATTCTCCCAGCAGGCTCAAAGGCCATTTCATCACAAGATTCCACAACAGAAAAAACAACTCAAACAGCAAATTTACCTTCACTTAAACCTGATGAAAACTGACAAAAGCTCCCTGTTTAAGCAGAACACCCCAAGTTCAGTGAGATGCTGAACCAGGTCCAGTCATTCCCTGATTCCTCAGTCATTTTTGGGGTCCATCCCACATTACCTCAAGTGCAGGACTCCTGAGTCCCCTCCTTACCTGGTGCTGGTTCCTTATGGGCTCTGAAGCACAAACCTGAATTGCTCCATGCCTTGGTTTCCCCACCTTTACTTATTTCCCTCTGAATTATCTCCTTGATTCTTTGAAAATGGAATTCCTGCTTGCTGGGCACCCCTTCTGTCCAGGCTTGCCCCTTGAGTTAGTGATGGGGACTGTAAACTCTTCAAGGCAAGCAGCAAATATGCTTTATTTGCTTTTATTTTGCTTTATTTGCTTTTATTTTGCTTTATTTGCATATTTGCAAATTGGTTGGCACAATGTGGTGGCACAAGCAGGTGCTGCTGGAATAAGAAGCCTCAGTCTTGGCTGAATGGGTTAATTAGGGGGAGGTGACAAAAAGCTGGGGTGATGTCCCAGGCCCCCACACTCAAGCTCAGAACTTCTGCCACATTAGGTATTAAGGCTTGACATGACCCTGCTTCTTTTAAAATGATTTTAACATAAGTTCCAGCTACATCTGCATTCAGACACTGTGGGCTGGGAGCACACATCCCATCACTCCAGCAGGTTGCTGCAAGAGGAAGCTCAAGCTGAGGAATTATTTGGGATATCTCTGCTTCTGGCTCTCCTCCAAGGGCAGACAGCTCATTACTAGCAAAGCACTTCTGTCCTACAGGGTTTTGTGCCTTTCTGGCTCTGATCTTTGATGAAATTTCATTTCATGACAGGTCTATTCATGATATCTCCTCCCTAACAAGGACCACTCCCTCTGGAGGGAGAAATCTTCCACGCTTTTGCCGGGATGGGATCCACCTGGACTGCTTCTTAAATGGTTCTGCTTCAAGCTCTTCCCTTTGCAGCCAGCAGAGTCCTCCAGGGAAGCTCCAGGAAGAGAAAATTGGGGTTGGATTAATCACCCATGGTTCTAGGTGCATTTGCTGCATCACACCACTCATCTCTGCATTCACCTGTTGGTCTCATTAGGTTTGATTAAAATTTGGTAGGGGATTCTAGAACCTTCCAGTGACCCATTGTGGTGTACACTGGCAATTTATCCATGTCAATTAGACATCTGCCACGTTCAGCCTCAAAGGCCATGACATGTGTTTGCTCAACAGGGTACAGCAACAAGGAGAATTTGAATTTGTATCCCGAGCAAGGTGTATCAATATCGGTTTTTAATGAGATCTGCTGGCTTTCACAGGCAGCAAAAAGTGTAAATTTATGCTGAAGTGTCAACAAATGCCAGTCAAAGGAATCTCTGTGTGGTGCCTGAGGGATAGGAGGACTCATCTGGATCAGCTTGTGGACTCCAAGAATTGAATCAACTTCCATTTATTTGGTTGCACTTACCCAAGGTAAATTCCCCTCAAAACCTGGGGGCTGTTTTGGGTCCATCATGACAAGAAGGACATGGAGGGGATGGAAGGGAATGGAGCTGGGAAGGGGCTGAGCCTGGAGGAAAGGGGGATCGGGGGGACCTTGTGGCTCTGCACAACTCCCTGACAGGAGGGGACAGCCGGGGGGATTTGGGATCTGGGAACAGGGAACAGGGACAGGATGAGAGGAAACAGCCTCAGGCTGGGCCAGGGGAGGTTTAGATTGGATTTTAGGGAAAATTCCAATATGGGAAAACTCCAAAACTCCAAATGGGAGCTCCCATCCCTGAAAGTGTAAAAAAAAAGTGTAAGTGGCACTTTGTGATATGGTTTAGTGGCTTTCAGTTGAAGGCTGGACTTGATCTTGAAGTTTTTTTCCAGCCTTACTGACTCTGTGGTTCTGTTCTTTCCCAAGCCAAGGGTGGTTGCAGAGCCAGGAAGAGAATCCAGAATTCCTGAGTGTCTGATGACACCAGACTAACAGGGACCCTCCCTTTCAGCTCCATGTGTAAAGAGAGGGCAAACACAAACACAGCCTGTAGCCAGGCATGTAAAAATATAAAAATATATAAAGTAATAATGCAGCTCCCTCAAAAACACATGGCCTGTTCACTCAAAGAATCCCAGAATATTTTGGGGTGGAAGGGACCTTTAAGTTATCTCATTCCAACCCCCTGCCATGGACAGGGACTCCTTCCACCAGACCAGGCCGCTCAAATACTGAATTTTGGACACTCAGGATACTGAGCAGAGGCCACTCATTGATTTGAATGTTTCCTTTATTTCTAATTTCTTTGGTTTAAAAAGTAACTCACTCACCAGTTTAGCTGAGTAGGTGCTCTCTGCCAGTTGTCCCAAATGGAGAGTATTGTACACATTTTCCATAATTAGCTAATTTCACCAGCTAATTTGACATCAGTAGCAAATCTGTGAGTTGAACACCAGCAAATGAACTCATTAAAGAGAACAGGACTAGTGCTTTCTCCTTTTTTGTTCTTTTCTTTGTTCCCTCTAGTTTTGCACTTTTTGCTCCGGGGAAATCAGGATTTCAGGGAAATTTGGATGATCAAATAAATAGAGTTTTATTGATGAATTAAAAAGGATGCATCAGCATGTGAAAAAGCTTTTTCAGGAAGATGCCAGCACTGTCTGCCCTGTTTAGGAGGGACCCAAGGCTAGAGGACCCCACACGGGCTTTTTAAAATTTATTCTTCTCAATCTCCTCAAGTGCTGCACCCCCAGAGTAACCTCTCCAGCCCTGGGGCTTGCTGTGAACACTGATTATTTCAGAGAGAAATCTGAGGACTTTAGAACACATTATTGTGACATTCACATTTGGGACACAGGGATTTAATTGTCTGCTCACCCAAAGGCTTCCACTAATCCTCCACTGCTTCAGATACTGCATTTGGACAATCAGAGGTCTCTTCCACCTCAGTCATTCTGTTTCTCTCTCTTTTTTTTTTTTTTTTTTTTTTTTTTTTGTTTTGTTGTGTGTTTGTAAAATTTTGGTGATAATGCAAGGCATGAGTGTACACAGGTAAAATATTACAATACTCAAGTAGCCCAGCCACAGTGTGAAAATTCTGTTATCTCCAGACACCTGTGGAGAGAACACCTCTGTGTCTTCTCCAGGTACCAGCTCTGCTCCTGATCTGTGCCTGGACACTCTGCAGCTGTGCTCAGGTGCAGATGTTTCTTTTGAGGTCTGAGGCACACCAGAATGTGCCTTGGGTGAGAAAATATGTGAGAGGTTGAGGGATCAGGAGAAGTTTAGGGTGGATTTTGGAAAAAATGTCTTCACCCAAGGGTGATGAAGCAGGGAACTGGCTGCCCACAGCAGTGGTGGGGTCACCAGAGAATCAGAATCTTGGAATGGTTTGGGTTGGAAGGGACCTTAAAGCTCATTTCATCCCCCTTCTGCCATGGTAGGGTCACCTCCACTGTCCCAGGGTGCTCCAGCCCCATCCAACCCAACCTTGGGCACTTCCAGGGACCCGGGGCAGCCACAGCTGCTCTGGGTGCTCTCTTCCAGGGCTCACCACCTTCAGAGTCAGGAATTTTTTCCCAATATCCCATCTATACCTACTCTCTTTCTATCTGAAGCCATTCCCCTTGTCCTGCCTCTCCATCCCTTGTCAACATTCTCCTTCTCCATCTTGTTGCCTCCTTCAGGTCCTGGAAGGTCACACTGAGCTCACCCCAAAGCTTCTCCTCTCCAGGCTGAACAATGCCAGCTGTGCCAGCCTTTCCTCCCAGCAGAGCTGCTCCATCCCTCTGGAACCATTCCTTGAGCTGTTTTTGTGACCCTGTGATGGGGTGAGAAGGAGCTGCCAACATCTTCCTCCATCTCTCCTGCCAACATCTCCTCCTGCCATCGTGGAATGACTGAGGTTGGAAAAACCCTCTAAGGCCATCCAGCCATTCCCCCAGCCCTGCCATGGCCACTCCTAATCCATGTCCCCAAGTGCCACATCCACA
The DNA here is from genome assembly GCA_013397375.1 of Toxostoma redivivum. Lineage (NCBI taxonomy): Eukaryota > Metazoa > Chordata > Aves > Passeriformes > Mimidae > Toxostoma > Toxostoma redivivum. The sequence goes on from VXBI01013078.1 coordinate 166,902, forward strand.
TTGTCAGAGTCTGGGACATCCCTTTGGAATCCAGAGCTGCTGAGACCCTGGAATGATGCCCAAAACATCTGTGGGTTTGATTATAGCCCTTGGAACAAATTACCAGCTTTAGATGAGAACCTGTAAGNGCTCAGGTGAGCCCTCACCTGCAGAGTGCTTCCAGCTCTGCTCCCAGCACAGCAAGGACCTGGAGATGCTGGAGAGAGCCCAGGGGAGGCTCCAGCATGAGCAGAGCGATCCCACTGGGAGGGTTTAAAGGCCACGTGGATGTGGCACTTGGGGACATGGATTAGGAGTGGCCATGGCAGGGCTGGGGGAATGGCTGGATGGCCTTAGAGGGTTTTTCCAACCTCAGTCATTCCATGATTCCATGATGGCAGGAGGAGATGTTGGCAGGAGAGGGCAGCTCCTTCTCACCCCATCACAGGGTCACACCCACAGCTTCCCAAAAAACAGCTCAAGGAATTGTCCCAGGAGCACTGGACGTGCTCTGGTGTGGTGACAGGGTGGGATCAAAGGCTGGACTCTATCTGTTCCACCCTCAGTGATCCTGTGATTCACCCAGGGGGATGCAGCACCTGGAGGTGATGTCTCCTCCCAAAACCTGACTCAAGTCCCCCCCTGCTCCCTCAGCTGGGATCCCACTGTTGTCTTGGATAGACTGGAACATCCTTGCACAACTCTGAAGCCCCATTAATCCTCCCTTCAGTGTGTGTGTGTATGAATAATTGATTCTGCGTGCTAGAACTATCAAAGCTCCTGCAGCAGCTGCTCGGCTCCCTTGGGCAAATATCCTGGGAAGGAGCTGCAGCAGCAGAGCAGATTTGCATGTTTGATGCATTGCTGTGTCTCAGTTTCAAAGCAGACAATCTGTTGGCTCTCAGCTCCTTGCACACCTGTTGAAACCTGGACTGCAGCACAGTAGAAAGTGTAGATTTTAATTTTTTTTTTTATTTTGAGACACAGAGAAATTTCTCCCTCCCAAGAGTGCAATTTATATCTTGATTAATCTAAAAGTTTGGGGCTTTTAGGCTGAGGGGTATAAGGGGATTTTTTTAAGGAGTGTGGGTATGAGTAAAGAGGAAAGGAAGGCGTGTGTGGAATGGCTTTCATCCTGGAAAATCAGCTCTGCTGGAGGCAAATGCTGTGCCTCAGTGGAGCAGAGACAATTTCAGGTAATTAATGTTCTTCCTTTACCAGCACTGGGAAAATCAGGGACTTTAGTGGGAGATTTATACAACTTTATGTCAAAGTGTAGAGCAGCTATGGAGAGGGGCTGATTCTTAAGGGAAGTTCAGAATCTGCACACAGCCGTGAGTCAAGGATGCTGAGCTGGAGCTGAGGAGGTTTAAGCCACTTTCTTCCATAGCTGGTGAGTTTTTCCAGCCATTTTTTCTTCTCCTGACTCAGGCATTCCCCTAAAAACCCCACATTTGGCAAATAGAGGCAGTAAATCCCTCACACCCCAAATAGCAGGGAAGAAAACCCTCACAAACACAAGCCTCCCCTCACTGACAGCACTGCAAAAAGAGATTTTTAGCATCTCTGTGGACAGCTTGACCAGCCAAAAATGTTTCATCGTTGAGCTAAGAAAGTAAGAACTGCCAAAAATCAAGCTGGTGTAAAACCTCACAGACACTAACCCTAATATCAAAAAGTCCCTATGAAGAGGCCTTGCTGTGGCATAAGGATGAGGATTTAGATTGAAGATTAGCATGATTTTGATCACAAAATCCCCTTTCAACCAGCCTGGCCCACCACAGCCCACTGTGGGAGTTTGCATCTGATTGAATTCCAGAACCAAAACCCAAACCCACAGCTGCCAGTCCATGGTGAGGATTTGGCTCTGCTCAAGCATGGGATGGAGTCATCCCTGAGCTCTTCTGCCATGTGCAAAGTCTTTGGCCTTACAAAGTCCTTGGACCTAGAAAGAATCTTCCAGAAACATCCTGCTAGAAGTGCAGAAAAAGGCATAAAAAAATTAACATTGTGCTTTCTACACCTTCCCAGGTTCTAATACAAACAATTTAATTCCCAGACTCTAATGTAAAGAATTTAATTCCTGTCTTCCACCTTCTAATGTGTTGTCTGTCCTACATTTGATTATGTGGGATTAGAGTGAGAAGATATTATCTTTATCTTTATCCTTAACAAGAGGAGAAAAGGAAAATATTTACTTTTGTGGCTCATGTATCATTGGCTGGAAGACCTGTGAAGGTGCCTGTTGATATTGAGAGGTGACTCCTCTACTCTTGAAGCAATCCTGAGTGTGAGAAACCTCTTTGTGAGAAACTCTCCCCTTCACCTTGTAGCTGCACTCCCAAGTTGCCTGACCTTTGGATTTGTGTTTCTGTGAGTTCAATCGGTGTCACAGCGCTGGGAGGAGCTCAGAGACCCTTGCACTCCTGGTTTTCATGCCTGAAGATCTCACTGCTCCCCTAAAAAGCAATTTGCTCTCCCTTCCCTGGAGTGGGAGGGAGGATTTGGCTCTCCAGGGGCACAGGAGATGGTTTTGTACAGGGTGAAATCCTACAGGAAACAGAAGGATGAACCAAAACCACGAGGCAGAGACTTCTTCTCCCCTTCACCACCTGCAATTTGCAAAGCCATTGCTGGGGGCAGCTAACAAAGCCCAAACAAATCCCAAGTGCCTCCCAAACAAAAGGCTAATTTAATTTAAATTGATTCGCGCTGCCGCTACAAGAGGCTTGATTTTGTAGCGCTCAGCAGTGGCACAAAAACAAAAGGAGCATCTAACACTGACTGACATGGGAGTCACGGCTTGCTGGCTGTGCCACAGCAGCTCGGAGCTCTCCTGGAGGGATCCACCAGCCCTCCTTCCCTTGAGCAGGGGCTCAGCACACGGTCCCCGAGCTCCCGGGCTGGATTTTGCCATCTCTAAAAGGCACGCTGAGTTTCCATCAATGAGATGCGCGTTTGCTGTTTGACAAGAACAATGTGCTCACAATAGCTCCTATCAATCAGGCGCTCGGTGGAAAATCAAAGATGACAATGAAACCCACAGCATTAAATAACCCACGGTGCTGGGAATTAATCAGGAATCCTGGGTGCTTGAAAAACAAATGTGTTTTTAATAAATTGGATTTGAGCATCACTTAGAAGCCGTGGATTAGCAGCTGAGTGGAGGCTGGTTTGATTTGCACCGATAAACTCCAGGGGAGCTGGTGCCTCTCTATATCCAAGGCATTGATGTCACCCTGAGCCTGCTGGGCTTGGTGACATTTCAGCAATGTGGACACAATTCTTTTTAATACATACAGGATAGATTTTATCAAAAAAACCTCAACCCAGGATTCTAATCCTGCTCTCAACAATCCCCAAACAATCCAGGGGTCAATAAGAATTTCAGTAACAGTTCACCCCTTGATGAAAGAGAATGAAGACATAAATTGGAGAGGGACTTTGGACAGGGCATGGAGGGACAGGACACAGGGAATGGTTTGAAATTGCCAGAGGGATGGATGGGATGTTGGGAATTAGGAATTCCTGGCTGGGCTGGAATTGCCAGAGAATCCCTGGATCCCTGGAATGTCCCAGGCCAGGTTGGATGGGGTTTGGAGCACCCTGGGATGGTGGAGGTGTCCCTGCCATGGCAGGGGTGGAAGGGGATGGGATTTAAGGTCCCTTCCAACCTAAACCATTCCATGATTCTATAAATCAGTAATTCTATATAATCAGGTGTCACTGAGTGGAATAAACTTGGCTGTGACATGAAAACCTCTCCAGGAGCAGCACCAAAGGTAAACACCACCAGTGTTTTTAAATACTCACTACACCTCACCCTGAGCAAGGGGAGAAGGTGTTACCTCTGTTTTCATTGCTTTTCCTTCCTGCCTCAAAGTTTCCAAAGTCCAAAATGCAGAAAAGGTCCTTCCATTATTTTCCAGCAGACTCTTTCACTCCTTTCCTCCACCCTTTCATTCCAAGAAAACCAGAGTGTTTCAGAGTCCCTTCCTCACCAGACCATGGACTGAATCCCCTCTCCCAAATTCTTGGCCAAAAAAACACTCTCCAGGGTCAGTGAAACACTGAATATAACTCCTGAATTTGGTTTTTGAAATTAACACCTGAAAGAAGAATTTTGTCTACCAAGGACTAGTTTTTAATAGCACAAAACATAGGAATTTAGCCTGGAATTTGGGGAAGACTTGAATTCCTTATCTATTTCACTGAGTGATGCCTCCTCTAAGGTGACTGAAAATGCAGAAGACAAATGTACCTCAGAATTTTAATTATTTAATTGGCAGAAATAGGCAGGAAAACAAGAAATTTATGAAGAGCAGAATGAGACTTCCCATTCTCTTCTATCCTGGGAACGGCGAGACAAAGCTGAGAGGTGACAAATTCAAAGTTAATGTAAAAAGGTATTTTTATCAAAGATTGCTTAATTAATCTGCAAATCTCACTGTCCCAAAATAGCACTGAGGCTTGGAGACTTGAAGGACTGAAAGCAAAGGTGTGGATGCTATTTTGTCAAATTCAAACAGGCAGCTGAAAAGAAATGCACTTTTGTTGTTGTTGTTTTGTTAGAGTGGATTCAAAGTTTGAGAGATGGTATTTTTTTGTTTGGACTTAGATGTTCATTAATTTTTATTTATGTTACAGTGAGTTTTACAGCACTTCTGGTTAATAAGCTAAAAATGGAGACATATCTTTTTTTTTTTACAAGGCTTTTTAAGTCTAAACTGTTCAATTGAGATTGGACATTTAAATTATTTTTAATTTAATAACTAAACACTTGTGACTTGCAATGTAAAATTTTCTATTTAATTACAAAAATATTACTTAGACTCATGAAGAAGAAGGTGAAGAGAAAGAAATTTTCACTTTAAAACTTTTATTTTGTGTTTTTTATATTGTTATATTTTAACACTAAGGTTTTTTACTACATGATATTATACACTTTATTTAAATTACACACTAGTGATTTTAGTTTTACTACTCAATTTTGGAAGCCTTTTTTAACTGCTTTAGGTCAAAAGTAGCATTTTCTTGGGGGTCAGTGCTTGTTAGCACAGAAAGCCCAAAAATCTCAGTTTCTAGAAATCTTCTGATCTGAATAGGAAACTCCTTCTTTGCCAGGATGAGCACCTCCATCATCATTAAATGCCAAAATTGGAACATTATCTGAGTGGGTCTCATCTGTAACCAAATTCCCGTTGATTTCAGTGAGAACTATCACTCTAATCCACACAGGATTAGCAGACTTCAAAAAAAAAAAAGAGATTTAAAAGCACAAAGCTGGAGTGTTTAAATCCCACTGATCTCAGCTGGAGCTGGGAGCAGATCCAAGGAGAAAGTGCTGAACCCTCACTCGTGTGGTTTCTTGTCCAGCCCAGCCAATCTCATCCATCTTGGACTCTTCCCTGCAATTAGGCTGATAATTAAGAAATAACAGCATCATATAAATGGAGAGTTGCTGGCTAGCACGGTTAACATCAGGGATAAATTGAGCAGTAATCTGCAAAGGATGTTATTGCCATTATAAAAATAAAGATCTGTCTCCCCAGCCAATCAATTCAGCAGATATATACCAACAATCAAATCGTTAAAAATGACTTCTATAAATTACCCAGCCCTCCATCTAATGGAGCCAGCAACATCTGTGAGACAATTTCGAGCTGACATAACCACACGTGGGGAGTGCTTTTTCATCCTGCTGCCTTTGCATTCTCCTCAGAGCTGTTTAATAATGCACCCCTGTGAAAACAGCCTGGATTTCACACCCTGGGTTAGCAGAGGCATTTTGGCAGAAACACTCCACAATAATGCATTTAATATGGGTGGAATAATTCAATTTCCTCAGTATTGTTTCAGCTATGCAGTTACAATCTCCTTAATTCTTCATTAAACCCTCTGGGCTTGGGGGCTGTTGCTGGGTTTTTATGATCTGCCATAGTTCTTTGGAATGGGTGTGGAAAGGCACACAGAGGAGAAGTTCTGATCATGTGTTTTAGTCAGAAACAGTGGTGATTTCAGATAAATCTGAGGATTTACCACCTTGTTTTGGCCAGGGGAGCCCAGGTAGGGGCTCTGAGAGCCTGGTCTAGTGGAGATGTCCCTGCCCATGGCAGGGGCTTGGAACGAGATGATTTTTAACCCAAACCATCCTATGATCCCATGGCTGCTGCTACTTAATCCCAGAATGGATAAAGGGATTTAAAGGTGGAATGTTCTTCCATTTGCAGCCCAGCCCCGCCCTCTCCAGCTGGAAGCCACCAAGAGGCACCTCTGTGCCTGCAGGTTCCTACCAGGGTGTGAGTTTTTGGAAGGGACAGGGTGAAATGAGGGATGGCCATGCTGGCTCCTGGACTGAGCCATGACTGAACCAAATGAGGAAAATCCTTTGATGTCATTGTTTTCCATTGTTTTCCATGCTCAGGACTCACAGCTCAGGCAAAGAGCTGCTGGGATTTTTTCCATAGATCCATGGAAAGTTTGGATACTGCTGTCCAAGAATCCCTCATTAGGAATTAAATCCCTACCTGGCTCCACACTGTCAAAGCAGTGCTGGTTTTTAATGCAGACAGCAAGGAGAGCTCATTTCTCTGTCTGGGCACTATGTGTGATAATCCAGGCTCTGTAAATTAAATCTGGGCTGCAATTTAAGTACACAGGGATTTGGCAAGACCCAGAGCTGCCAGCGAGCAGACATTGCCACGATCAGCTCAGTGCAGAGCAGGCATGGAATGGGAATAAAGCTGGGAACAGTTGGGTCTAAAATCTCATCTGTGTGCAAATGTGGCTGCCCCTAATTTTTCAAACAGGACGTGCACAAGTGGGACCTGCTCCTTCTGCAGCTTTGTGGCTCTCGTGTTGGTTTAAATTCATTTTGCATAAACCTCACTTTCAAATCTTAAAATTAGCTCCAACTTCCCTGGCTCCCTCTCGTTCTGCTCTGAGGACATTTTCTTCTCCCTTTCATACTTTAATTCCCCTTTCAACAACACTTTCCTCTCCACAAAAGGCACTCTTCGAGATTCTTCTGTGATTCCAGTTATTGTCCCATCTCTTTTCACTTCTTTTATCCATGTATCTCTCTTACATTCATTTTTCTCCCTCTCCATTCACCTGCTTCCACCCAGCATCATCTGTCTCCATGGAAACCACTTTGGAATGATTCCTACCTGAAGTGGCCAAACCTTGCTTTATTTTTATCCCCCATCTTTCCCTTTGAGTTCTTGCTTTCTCTTGACTTTTATGGTTTGGTGGCACTGCCATCTCTGTGGATATTCCCTGAGTATTTCTCTCCCTGCAGCCATCCCCTTCTTCCTCCCATTTTTCCCTGTATTTTGGAATGCTCTGGGGTTTTGTACCCATCGAGCAGTAATTTCAATCCAGGGCAGGCCTGAAACTCTCCTGCTCATCAGTGCCTTGCAGGGATCTGCCTCCTGCTCTCCAGTCCATCTCTGCTGATTTGCATCTTCCCCCACCTTCCCGAGGTCTCAATTTGCATATTCTTTCATCTGGGGAGCACAAATTAGGTGACATTAATCTGCTTTGTCTGACCTCATTTCATATTCGGGTTCTTGTTTACCCCATCATTCATTTTCACCTTCCACTCATCTGCAGTTGTTTACAGCTTTATCTGAATTTCCTCTGGGGCACTCCAGGAGCTGCAGAATTCAGCTCCAGCTTCCCAAAGGAGTCACTTCCCCCTAAACTCCCTCTATTACCTCTGTTAACTAAACACACTTAATAACACCATTCTTCTTCTTGCCTCCTGGCTGATGAAACCCAAGATCATGTTTGACTTCACTTTTCTCCCCTTTCCTACTGAATTCTGTGAAAATCCACCCCTCCCTTATTTGTCCTGACAGCTAAATTACCTTCCCACCTTCCCTAAATCAATATGCCACTGCCTATCTCTGCTTCATCAATCCCTAAAATGTTGCTCCCGTGGCACTGATGATAAGGCACTGCTGCTCCTGGAGCCAAGTACCTTGAGATGCACAACTGATGCTGAACAACTCCTGAGCCCTGGCACAGGTTTTCCAGGGAATCTGTGGCTGCCTGGATCCCTGGAAGTGTCCGAGGCTGTGCTGGATGGGGTTTGGAGCAGTTTGGAATAGTGGAAGGTGTCACCATGGCAGGGGGTGACACTGGATGATCTTGAATGTCTCTTCCAAACCATTCTGAGATTCTATGATTAATAACTATAAATATCCCAATCTGTGTCCCATTTTTCCCAGACATGCTGAGATGCCTCACTTGCTTTTCGTGCCTCCTGAGGAGGGCAAAGTTCACAGAGCAGGTTAATAAATGCTTAATTTTCTTCTTAATTGCTTGGTGTCCTCAGCCAGGGAAAACCCATCCTGTAGTGGACTGGTTCCATGGCAAGGTGCATCTATTTTGGACAAGGTCCATCTCTTTTGTGCCAAACTCTGCACCTCATTTGTGACTGGGAGAGTGACAAATAGCAGCAATAATTCCAAATGTCAACTGGCAGAGAGCCCTTGCTCCCACACAGCCTCAGTCCTGCCACAGTCCCTTATCCCTGTGCGTGGGAGGTGTTCCCATCCTTCATTCCACCTGCTCCATGTGCTTCCCAGCATGGAATTTGCTGCTTGCACCAGCCGGAAATTGAAGCAATGATGATGCAACCACAGCAATCTGCTTTGGGGACCATTTGAACCTTGTTGGATCCCAAACCCTGGGAGTTTGGAGCTTTCTGTGCTTTCTGGCACTGACCCCCTGGAGAACACTGCTTTTGAGCTGAGTCTTGGAGAAGGCTCCAAATTTGAGTGATGGAGTTAAAATCATGGGTGTAGTTAAATAGAAGTGTGTGATTTCACATGGTGAAGGGTTTTAAATTTGAGGTTTTTATAATATGATAACAGGTATGGGACAAAATGAAGGATTTTAAGTAGTGTCTCTTTTCGGTGTCCTTCCTCCTTCTTCATGGTTTCAGGTAATAATTTCTGGTTGGACATTTAGTATTACACTAAGGGTCACAAGAATTTTATTATTGGGTCAAAAGTATAAATAATATAGGTGTTAATTCTCTATTGAACTGTTTAGCTTTAAGAGACCTTGTAGCTTACTAAATTTCTCTCCATTTTGCTCGCTTCTAGCTGGTGGCTAGAGCTGCACTTTAGATAAGATTTAATAAACAACCAACCAAACACAAAAAATTCATCTCTGTGTGTTTTAATCCTAACTCTAAGTAAAACAAAAAAACCAAAAAAAACCCAAACAACCCCCCCCCCCCCACCCCACCCCACCCACCC
>VXBI01013078.1:176186-187797 GCA_013397375.1 Toxostoma redivivum
CCAAAAAACAAACAAAAAAAAACCCCAAAAAACTCCAAACAAACCACTAATGAAGTGGTGCAAAACAGCCACCCCATTACAGTCTGGTTTCATGTGGAGATGCAGATCCCTCACAAGGAATCCTTGCTGATCCCACAGCTGAGCCTGGTCCAACTGGAGCTGTGTCTGTGTGCCAAGCTGAGCACTCCAGGGTGGGATGAAGCCCCTTCTGTCATAGCCTGCTGTGTTAACCCCCTGTCATCCAGCCCAGCACACTGTGTCCCATGCTGGGGAAAAGTGCAATATGTCAGAGCACTTAGTCAGGCAAGGCAGTGATACAAATAAAATAAAACTCAGCTGTTCTCTTAGCATCTATTTCATTTTTTCCATTTGCAGTCACAATTGGGGAATAACTAATTCAAGTCAGAACATCCCCAGCATGGATTTAGCACTGCTGCTAAATTCCATGTTGTGCTACCAGCACTTTGAAACCCCAGAATGAAAACACCAAGTGAAATCACCTTTGGGAGGAAAAGACAAATGAACATTTCCTAGGCAGAGGAACACATCACATCAAGAACCTGAGGTCTGCATCAAATGCACCACGACAATTCCCATTCAGAAAACATCCCAGTGGTTCTGTTATTCCAATTTACCCTGTGAACTGTGGATTTGCTTGCAGATGAAATGGATTTCAGTTGCCAGGTCTCCATTTCAAGCAGAAAAAAAGGAAAAATTGGGTCATTCCATTGAAAAAGAAAAAAAAAAAAAAAGGCAGGCCTGACCTCTTCTTTAATTTAAGGACCTGAATTTTACAAATTCATAGACAGGAACATAAGAAAAAATATCCCAGCTCACCCCAAAGGTGTATCTTGTTCAGTGTACTGCTCAAACACCCAAACAGACTTGCTTGGTGTGCTCTCCCAGCTTCCAGAAATGTGTAGATAATGAATTTTTTATGTCTTAATTGCCATCTGAAGTGTTTTATAACTTTGGGGGGCTTTATGCACTCATGCTTCTCTGAGCTGCTTGGGAAATTTCAGCAGCCACTCTTGCAGGGGGGAGTGTGAGGCTTTTCCTTCCCTGCTCTGAGCCAGTCACCTCCTTGTTTCACTCATGTTCCCCTAATTCTTGGCCTAAAAAGTCAGTGAAAACTCACTTTATCCAAGACCTTAATATTTTTTACAGATTTCTAACATAATTCTCCTTTTCCCCTTATTTTTCCCCATTTTCCCATCCACAGGTGGTACCTCTATGACTATTCCTGCTGTGGGAGCCACCCCCCTGCTTCCCATAGAACCTTTTCCTTCCCACAGAACCTTTTCCTTCCCATAGAATCTTTTTATTCCCCATAGAACCTTTTCCTTCCTATATGACCCTTTTCTTTCCCATATAAACTTCTCCTTCCCATATAACCTTTTCCTTCCCATTAACCTTTTTCTTCCCATAGAATATTTTCCTTCTCATAGAACCTTTTCTTTCCCATAGAACCCTTTTCTTCCCATACAACCTTTTATTTCCCATATAACCTTTTCCTTCCCAGACAACCTTTTCCTTCCCATAGAACCTTCTCCTTCCCATACAACCTTTTCCTTCCCATATAACCTTTTCCTACCCACACAACCTTTTCCTTCCCATACAACTTTTTATTTCCCATATAACCTTTTCCTTCCCAGACAACCTTTTCCTTCCCATAGAACCTTCTCCTTCCCATACAACCTTTTCCTTCCCATATAACCTTTCCCAGCTCCACTTTATCCTTCCCAAGACCAGGGGTTACACACAGTGCTCATGGCCCACACAAAACCCAAGGAAATATTGGCAAAATCAGAGCTGTGTTGACCTTCTGTGGCTGCCCAAGGATATGGAGGAGAGGCAATGGTGATGAATTGATCAAGGAAAAAAAAATTGGAAAACACAGACAAGGGCTGAAAGCCCCCAGCTTCACTATGGATCATGAAAAATCATAAAGAAGCAGCTAAGCATCCCAAAATTTGTCTCCTAGGGAGGAATCAGTTGTCCTGATTAAGGACATTGCCTTGCCAGGCCCCATACAGATATTTGGGGTAAATTAGGATGTCTCTGGTGATATTGCAGAAGGCAGGAAAACCTTCAGCACCTGGTCATTCATTGCCAAATGTTCAGGGATTAGCAGAGGTTAAACAGACTCCATAAATGTCAGATGTTGACAGCACCACTTTCAGCAATAATAAACTTGAAGCAGAAGAAAGTTCCCTTAAAATATCAACCTTTCACCCAGCAGGGCTCGTTCAGGCTTTAAAAGATGCTGCACATTACTGGCCCATAAATAATGGTAATGAAAAGGTCAAGCAACCTGTTAGGAAAATCTCACTGCTCGGTGAATGAGCTTGGAAAATCACAGCTGGTGTGAAAATCCAATGTTACAGCCCTGGTTCTTTTGTGTCCAGCCTGTCCTAATTCACAGAGATAAACCCTGTCCTTGCTCTGAAATGATCTTGTAGTTGCAGTGACTGCACCATGTGTCAGAGTTGGCTCAGGCTGCACTTTTAACTCGTTTTTTCCTTGTAAGCTCAGCAATGTCTTTCAGAAGAAAGTTTTGCTATTTAAAATACCTTTTTTCTTTCATGGGAAATTTTTAAAAAATTTGTTAAATAAATATCTTATCTGTAGGCAAAAAAAAAAAAACAAAAACAAATCCAAAACAAAATCAAAAAACAGCCAAGAAAGGATAAAAGAGAAGAAATGTAGTAAGGAGGGTGCAGCACATGCAAGGTCAGGCTCTGCTCCCAGAGAGCAGGGACAGGAGGAGAGGGAATGGCCTCAGAGTGGATATTTGGAAAATTCCTTCCCCTAAGGGGTTGTCCAGCCCTGGCACAGCTCCATGAAAGAATTAAAAAAATGTGTGGATGGGACACTTGAGGACATGATTTAATGGTGACCACAGTGTTGGGTTGACAGCTGGACTCCATGATCTTTTCCATCCTTAAAAATTCCACGATTCTATGAATAAAACTACATTACTCAATACAGATGACCCAATATATTTTCCCCAACACTGCCAGAAAGCAGCATCTCTTCTTTTTTTCCTCTCTCCTTTTTTCCCTGTTGTTTCCAAACATTGAATATCCCTGGGAAAACAAGAAGCGACTCAGAATTTACAGCAGCTTTTTTATTTTCCCCCTGATAGATTGCAATAAAGATTAGGTAGGTCAGCGCTGTGCTGCTCAAAAGTTTATTTACTTCCCACTGTGATTTCTCCTTGAAAGAGTAAGGGCAGGGTAACCTCTGGATGTTCAAAAGCTCTGTCACTGCTGTGATTACTCCAAGAGAAATTTGTGTATTGTTGGGCTGGCAGCGAGCGTTCGATGCCACCAGAGATTGCTGTTCACAGCTCAGGTGAGCTGAGAGGAGCCCCAGCTCCTTGGATGTTTCTATTCTGCATCTCATTAATTAATCTGCTCCAGCCAGCTCCTCCTGATCCATTGTATACTCCCTGCTCATGCAGCCTTATCGACCTGGCCCTGGGGAAAATCAATTCTTGTAATCTATCTTATTACATTTAAATATATGTACAGAGCTTGATACAGTACAACAGCAGCGGGGCTTGGGAGAGGCAGGGGAGGGAAAAAAAGTCTGGGAAGGAGGAGGAAAAGCCCTGCAGATCTGCCCCAATTTAGGCTTTTTCCAAGTTCAGGCCAATATAAAATAAGAACAAGGACTTAGGGAAAGGAGTCACATGGATCTCAGGGAAGGCAAGCAAAGCCTGGGACATAAATTCCCAGAAATCCGTGGTCATGTTCCCAAGGCTGCCAGAGTGTTTGGACAATGCTCCAGGGACAGGGTGGGATTGTTGGGGTGTCTCTGCAGGGCCAGGAGCTGGATCCTTGTTGATCCCTGCTAACCCAGTGTATTCCATGATTCCATAAAAAGCCCTGAGAGTTCATGCTTTTAACTCTGGATTTCCCTGCTATTTTAGTCAAAATACAATGTCTTTAAAAGCAAACCTGTTTTTATTCATCAGTCCTATAAAAACTACATCATTATCCTTCTTTTGTTGTTATTAAATCTGTTTTCATATTTAAGCAGAACTTGATAATAGATAAGCCTAAAAGAGCTCCAGGAGAGCTGGAGAGGGACTGGGGACAAGGGACAGAGGGACAGCACACAGGGAATGGCTTCAGGTTGGAAAAGGGGAGATTGGGGAGGGATTTTGGGAAGGAATTCCTAGCTGGGCTGGAATTACCAGAGCAGCTGTGGCTGCCCCTGGATCCCTGGAATGTCCCAGGCCAGGTTGGACATTGGGGCTGGGAGCAGCCTGGGACAGTGGGAGGTGTCCCTGCCATGGATGGGGTGGGATGGGATGGAATTCAAGGTTCCTTCCCACCCAAACCATTCCATGATTCTGTGATTAGGCTGACAAAAAAATATAAAAGCCAAAAAAAAAATTAAAAAAAGATCTGGGGATGTAAAGGATTTACATTGATCCCTGGGAAACCATGAGAATCAACAATCAGGAAGGGTTAGCATGGATAAATCATTCCTGACCAGTTTAACCAGGCTCTTCATGGTGGTGTTTTGTGGGAGGACTGGAGAGAGTGGACACTGAAGCAGGGGAGTGGAAATAGGGACAAATTTTGACGTGAGACTGGTCAGGCATTGGAAGAAGTTTCCCAGCGAGGCTTTGGTCACTGCTGTCCAGGACTAAAGGATGATGTGTGCATAACTCAAAGTAGGAATTACATCCAAAAGGGAAATGATTGATTCTGTTTTCTTTATTTTGACTTCCAGTAAGTGAGAAGCAGAACAGACCCATCAAGGAATCACAAGTTGATGTGCAGACACCACAAAAACCCTGCAAAGACAGAGGGTGGGTCCATTGAGGCTGATTTGTAGAACAGATGGAGCTGTTGATGTGAGCTGATTTTTTGTTAAAAAGAAGTGAATGCCTTTAAAAGTGGCCAATAAAAGCCCTGGGGATTATCCATCTAAGGAAAGGCAGCAGAGAGTGCTCGTGTCTGGTGTTGTCCCATTTTTCTTATGTGTTGATTTGAGACGGAAAATGAGTTTGCTGAATCCAGAAAAGCCTTTCTGTGACCCAGAACCATCCAGGAATGGATAAAAATGGGTGCAAGTGCACCAAAATAACAGGGAAACGCCATTTTCTCATGGGAATCTGCACAGCCTTCTCCTTTTTGCCCCTGTCCTTTGTTTTTTTTTTTTTTTTTTCTTTAGAGAGCAGGGACAGGAGGATGTAAAGCCCTGCTCTGACAACAGAGGCAATGACAAACCCGAGATGCTGCCAGCCCTCCTTCAAGGGCTGGATTGATGTCCCTGCCTCGTGCTCAGACCCAGCTGGGAGAAGGGGAATTAGGCCTTGTCTTTCAATTACTGCTGTTTTGCTCAGGGCCTCACATTGAAGCCTCCCAGAGGAGAAGTCCCTCTCACCGCTTATAATCTCCGGATTGTATTTGAAAATAAAGCTTTTAATTAAAACTGGCGTTTCTCAGCTTCCCACTGGCAGCCAACATCTGCCTGAGAAGGAATATCTTTTGTGACAGTGGTGGTGCAGAAGCCCAGTGTTAAAGAGAGTAAATAATTTGCTCTTCTCCTGCCAGCAGAGGAGATGAGCTCCTCCACACCCCGGGCTATGAAAGACTCCTTGGCATTTCCCAGCAGCCAAGGGGTTAATCCAGTGACCTGGCTGGATTCCAGCTCCAGTGATCTCTGTCTCAAATCCTCCACCCTGCAGTTCCATAGGGATATAATCCCCTGCCCTTGTTCTGACATTATGGAATCAGAGAATCACGGAATATCCTGAGCTGGAAGGGATCCACAAGGTTCATCCAGCCCAGCTCCTGCACACACATCCCAAAATCCCACCCTGCATCCCTGGGAGTGATGTCCAAACCCTCCTGGAGCAGCTCTGGGGCTGTGCCCATTCCCTGGGGAGCCTGGGCAGTGCCCAGCACCCTCTGGGGAAGAGCCTTTCCCCAAAATCCAGCCTGACTCAGTCCCACAGGAGCTGCTGATGCTCAAACACACCTCACTGGCTCATGCCAGCCTTTCCTGGGTGGGCTCTTCCCCAAAATCATGCCAAGGCATCTTCTCCCTACTCCAAAATGCTGCCCCATGCTCTGAAAACAAACCTTGTGAAAAATGTCACCCCCAAAGCAATATTTTGGCAGAGTTTTCAGCACTTCCATTTCAAACGCTGCAACCTCAGAAATACCACACTGCCTGCATTATCTCAATTAACACCCAAGGATGAAGAGAGTCTTAACAATTTTGGCAAAGTTCTTTAAGGGCTTGAACTGCACAATGACACAATTGAATCCTCTTCTGACATCTTTTAAATGTGAAGTGAATCTTTTTGTGTTCAAAGGGAGGATCTTGACATGTAAGTTAATTTTATTATGCCTCTCCTGAGGGCAGGGGTTTTTCCTTTGCTCACAGTTGTGTATTCTGATGTGGGGTAATCATCTCTCATCCTCCTCCCTGCACTTCAGGCACTTTGTGTACCAAATCTGTCATGTTCAGCACAGTCCTAGTGAAGGAGAATGGGGAGAGGGCACATGGAAATGATTTCTAGACAATATCTCTGATAGTCACATTAGAGCTCTGTGCTCTGACTTTTACAACTTTTACAATATTCTAGAATTCCTACCTATCAAAAAAAAAAAAAAAAAGAAAAAAAAAAACCAAACCCAGGTGGGAAATGGTGATGATACAACACCAGACAATAAAAATCAACATCAATTATCCTCCAGAACAGGCAACCCTGGAGTCATGAAAGTCAAGGAAAAACAATAAATAGAAAACAAATGTAGCCTCAGGAGTTTGTTCATAAATTTCCATGGCAATAGCACTGCATGTTCCAAACCTGGAATAGCCTCAAATCAGATATTAAAGCTCAGAATCACCTCTGCTAATGCTCCATTTCTGCCTGACATTACCCTGTAAATACTTCATGGTTTCAGCAGCTTTTCCCCCTCCCATCATTAAATATTTAACAGTTCTAATTCAACATTGGGTTGTTTTGGCTGAGCTGTTTGGGCCATGGACTGAACTGTGCAGAGGAGAGGGAATTGTTTGTGAGTCACACATACTGAGGAAGGACAGTTTGTGTTTCCATCTCCAATCCCTGTTATCACACAACCTCTTTTATCAAGGTTGTGGCTGTCCCTGAATCCCTGGAAGTGTCCAAGGCCAGGATTTGGGGCAGCCTGGGACAGTGGAAGGTGTCCCTGCCATGACAGGGGTTTGGAATGGGATGGTCTTGAAGGTCCCTTCAACCCAAACCTTTCCATAAATCTGTGATTTAACTTTTCCATCTCTTCTGCTGATTGGCTACATTTGCAAAAGAGAAAATGTTCAAATGTTCCTCCAAATTCAACAACTGCAGCAAAACATGGCCTGTGGCCTATTTTGGGATAAACCTGACAAAAAAAAAAAAAAAAAAAAAAAAAGTCTAGTTTGGGCACTTCCCAAAAGGAGTTGAGTGAGAGAAGGAAGAATTACATTCTCCACAGGGTTTTTTGAAAAATCTCACCCTCAAAGCATTTTCGGCCCTGGAACAACAAATGTGCCAGAAGTGGACACATTTCCCTGTGGGATGTGAGCCTCAGGCTTTGGCTGCCTTTCAGTGAGGGTCATTTAATTAATCCAGCCCCATTCTGTTCTGCCTCCAGAGCAGGACCCTGCTCTGTGCATGTGCTGGACAACCATTAAAAGATAAGAACTGCAATCCAAATTTGTATAAAGATCTGAATAGACAGGGCCCTAGTTGCATAAAAAAAGAAAAGCTCAATCAGCATTTGTACCACTGAAAAAAAAAAAAAAGCAGTCATGGGGTCTGAATCTTTGCACAGGCTCGGTCATCTGTAGATGTGGCACTTCTGTAAGTTCCCTGATTGACTGGCAGGGAAAATCAGAGCTGGGACTGGCCTGAAACTGCTTTGTGAGGTGGAAAATGAATGCTGGAGTAAAACTTGTCAAATACTTTGGTTACAAGGGAATAGGAATAAATCACTCCTATATTTCTTCCTATTTACAGGTAGAAAATCTCTGCAAAACTCCCTGCAGGAAAGATGTCCTTACAAGACTAGACTGGAAAATGAAGAGGGACCAGAAACAGATCTTGGACCTTCATCAAAATTTACATTTTCTATTTTAAAATTGAATCTCCAGATCCAAACCTGCCAGTGGTTCATAGTCTGGGCTGAAACTGCAGCCTGGTGAATGGGATTTTGGACATCACTTGCAGAAGTCTGTGGGCTGATCCAACACCAAAAGGTCTCAGGACAGCTCTGGATTTGCTGAGCTGGGTGTCCTGTGACCACAAATGTCCCCTGAGCAAGGGCTTTGTGCTGAGCTCAGCTCTGGGGACACTGCTCAGTAAAAACCAGCCCTGGGTGGGGACAGGAGGATGGACACAGCCCTGGGGACACCCAGGAGTGAGGAGAAGAAACCCCCCATGGACAGCACACCCCTGGCAGGAAGGGATCAGGGTAGAGAACATCTCTGCATCTCTCTTATCTCAGGAAGCTCTGTCCCTTTTCCCTTGGAGAACAATTCCCAGCTCTGATTGGGATTTGGATTTTGCCAGGTACAGATCAAGGGTATCTCAGAGCATCTGTCCTGGCTTCAATCAGAAATATCAGATCCTCATCTTGCTGAGCAGAATTTTCTATTATAGGCAGGAGTGTTATTATGAAAATGTTCACCTCCTGATATTCCCAAGGGAATTAAACACCTCTCTCACCTCTCTCACATCTCAGCAGCCCCCAGGCTGAATAGATGCAGGAATTTTACTGCCCTTGGGAACAATCCTTCCCTGAGAACAAAACCCAACAAACTGTAATTTGGCAGCCAATGTCATCTCCAGCATAATCAAGTATTGACTTAATTAGAAACCCTTTTAAGTGATGCATTGGGAGAAAAACACATTTTTTTTCAAAGTATTCCTCATTTGTAATTATTATTTCACTTGTGAATCTTCCACACTCCATTGAAAATGCCATATGGAAAACAAATTAGTTTGCTACAGTGACTAATGTTTATTGCCTCTGCTGCTCTGAAGTTTTGGGCCAAGTTTTTAAATCATCAATGCTTTCTCTGGCAAAAGTGCTGGAGAAATTGGTGTGGATGAGCAAAGTGTGGAGAGGAGTAGGAGCAAGACTCCAGGGAACAGCAGCATGTCCCACCTGGGCACTGAGAGTAATCCAGGAATTTCACAGCAGGCAGTTCTTTATTCTTTATTTCAGCAGCTGCCTGCAAATGTTGGATGTGCTAAAGAAATGCTGCTGGGATGGGATTCCTGGGGTGCTGGTTTTGGGAAGGTTACTCTGAGTTGCATGGCTGTGCAAGGCATTTGCACCTTTCTTTAGCTGAGTCTCTCCACTTGGAATAATACAATAAATATAGTATAATAAATATGATAATGGAATGCAATGGAATGGAATGGAATGGAATGGAATGGAATAGAATAGAATAGAATAGAATAGAATAGAATAGAATAGAATAGAATAGAATAGAATAGAATAGAATAGAATAGATGATGCATTTTGCTTGTACTGCACCTGTCATTCCAGGCTTGAGTATCTGTTTCACTTGGCTCTCCCCTGATCCTTCAGGATAACACTGAGTTATCCTCAAGTACTTTTTTTTTTTTTTCTCACATTATTCTTCCCCTTCATGTAAGTGCAGGCATTGTTTTTACAGCTCAGTGACTCCCAGGGTTATCCTGCTTCCCTTTCCTGAAGTCTGGCCACAAGCTGGATTCTCTCCCACCTTCTGCTGCTTTTTCCATGTGCTCTGTCCTGTTTCCAAACAGGCAGCAACACAAGAAGCTCCTTTGTTGGGAATGTTTGGCCTTGCACCACTCACTCACTCAGGCACAAGTCTCCTTCCAGCCATGTCCAGGTTATTGCAACAACCACAAAAAATGGGATTTCACTTTTCCTTTCAAATTCTTCCCATGGAGTTGGAAGGGACCACACAGGGGCCAAACATTCCCAACAAAATATGTCCATGGAACACTCCTGTGTTTATTTAAAAAAAAATCTGACAAATGACAACTTTTACATTACCTGAAACAAATTAATACTATAATGACTACAATAAAAACTTTACAACCCAGTTTACCATCCCCTAATTCCTATAAAATAGAATATTATTGTAATAAACTTTAAAAATTATTTTTTCACAATTCCCTTAACAAACAAGACAAAGAGAAATTTACATTCACAGTACCAACAATTAACCATTCTAAGCCAACGCAAAAGTATCAGTGGAAATTTCTTCTCCAAGACATGAAAAACCTATTATTAATCAGAACAATTAAATGAGAGTTTTTTGACTCCTGTGCTCTGGGAATTTAATGGGAGCTCTGCTCAAAGTTTCCATGGCAGAATCCTGCATGAGCAAGCTCTGTTCCTGATGGCCATCCAGAATTCCCACTGGAGAGGTGGCATCTGGAGGATGCCAGTAGGATGTGTGTTAATAGAAATGAGGATTGGGAATGGGGATCAAGGGAAACAACTTTGTCATGCTAAGGTGGGAGCACAAAGTCTTGGAGAGTGTGGGAGTTGCTCAGGACTAAGGACTCCAGGGTTTGAACTGTTTGTATCATCATTAGGCATTATTTATTACTAATAATATATTAATCACTGCTTGGAGGACAGGACAGTTGGCAGCAGTGACTCTATTAGCCAAAATTATGAGTGTTTCAAAACACCATCTGTTGCTGGTTACCTCGAAGCCACGAAAATAGAAACCCAATTTACATACTGGACTGTGCTGAGGACACACTGCTGGGCACAGGCTCTGTGATTGAGAAGGAAATTGCCTCTTGCTGTTCCCATTTCTGTCTGTCTGGACCTCCTGCCTGTTTCTTCCAATGGATTCCGATGCTCTTGTCAGATTTTGCATCTCTGCAGTGTGGAATCATTTGTTTACCAACCCCAAATAGAAATATAGGACAAAAATCTTCTCAGTTATCACAGGCCACCACATCATCTGGAGGGAAAAGCACTCTGCTGCTCTTACCTCAGAAATCTTTGGAATAAAAGGGAATATACAAATTTAAGCTTCCCATTCAGGACTAAAATCCTGCATGAAAAACACACAGGACACAACACACGTCCTTTAACAGGAAACACTGTTAATGTGGCAAAGCAAAGCACTTGAAAATTAGGGAATGCCAGATTGATTGTTGCCATGGAGAAGTCCTTGAGAGCATTAATCACTGCCTGGAGAGCTGGGATTGAAGAGTGTGCACAAAATAAAAGTGTGGGGCCAGGGTGTGGAAACAAACCCTGCCATGGCTGCTGAGCAGACCCACCCCGTTATCCCAGCATGGGAGGGATGTGTCCTGCAGGAGGAACCTCTGGTTTGACATTCCTCCAGCACAGACACTCAAGGGATCAGCAAATGGTCCCCTGTAGGGTCAGAGACCTCGTGGAGCACAGCATGGAGCTGGAAATAACCGTGGAGCAGGGCTGGGATGGGATGGGATGGGATGGGATGGGATGGGCATCACAGCAGATGTTCAGGATGCTCCACATCCCCTCTGAGTGTAAACCCTGAGGAACTCTCAGCTCTGCCAGGGGTTCTGTGATCCCCATCCTCTCCTGCCTCGCTTTCTGTGCCT
>VXBI01013078.1:187836-206286 GCA_013397375.1 Toxostoma redivivum
CTTTCTGTGCCTGTAAAACAGGGATAAATATGCTTCACTTTCCAAATGCCTCTGTGAGCAAAATGTTATTCAATATCAATTATTGATTTATACATTATATATTATATATTACATATTATGTATTATATAGGTGCATTTCTCAATGTAAATTAAAGCTTTTTGAAACTATAACCATAGAAACACAGAATAGTTTGGGTTGGAAGGGAACTTAAAAGCACTTTTAATTCCAAACCCCTGCCATGGCAGGGGACACATTTCAGTATCCCAGGTTGCTCCAAGTCCCATCCAGCCTGGCCTTGCACACTTNCCGTGGAGCAGGGCTGGGATGGGATGGGATGGGATGGGATGGGATGGGCATCACAGCAGATGTTCAGGATGCTCCACATCCCCTCTGAGTGTAAACCCTGAGGAACTCTCAGCTCTGCCAGGGGTTCTGTGATCCCCATCCTCTCCTGCCTCGCTTTCTGTGCCTGTAAAACAGGGATAAATATGCTTCACTTTCCAAATGCCTCTGTGAGCAAAATGTTATTCAATATCAATTATTGATTTATACATTATATATTATATATTACATATTATGTATTATATAGGTGCATTTCTCAATGTAAATTAAAGCTTTTTGAAACTATAACCATAGAAACACAGAATAGTTTGGGTTGGAAGGGAACTTAAAAGCACTTTTAATTCCAAACCCCTGCCATGGCAGGGGACACATTTCAGTATCCCAGGTTGCTCCAAGTCCCATCCAGCCTGGCCTTGCACACTTCCAGGGATTCAGGGACAGCCACAACCTTGATAGAAGAGGTTGTGTGATAACAGAGATTGGAGATGGAAACACAAACTGTCCTTCCTCAGTATGTGTGACTCACAAACAACTCCCTCTCCTCTGCACAGTTCAGTCCATGGCCCGAGCAACTACACCAAAAGAACTAAAAAATAATTTAGAACTGTTAAATATTTAATGATGGGAGGGGGGAAAGCTGCTAAAACCAAAAAGCATTTACAGGATAATGCCAGCTGTGTCAGACAGAAATGGAGCATTAGCAGAGGTGATTCTGAGCCCCAAACCTGGACACAGCACCCCAGGCTGGGTCACAAAACTGCATTTTGGGTGCCTGTCTTTGTTTCCTCTCCCTGCTTTGTTACTTCTTCCCCATTCCAGCTGATTAAAAAAGATCCATCTCTTTCACTGCCCTTTGATGTGAGCATTGGCTGCCCTTTACTCACCACTCAGGTTTAATATTCCCAAATTTTATTAACCAGTTATTTACAAACTGCCAAATCAAACAGATTAGCAAGCAAGACCGAAAACAAGACAAAAGATCCTGTGTTAGTGTCTGACTGAGTAAATAATCTGCTTGGGTCATGCATAATTAATCAGTTTGCTGTTTCACCATTCCTGATCATCCTGGCAAATAACACACAACTCTGGGTTTTGCTTGGATTGCCTCTGTTGCACACAGAAGCAGTTGACTGCATGATTTCTTCCAGAAAGGAAAGAGCAAATTTCACAGAACAAACCTCTGGAGGAGCTATTCATGTTAGGTTAGTTTATTGTGTCTTAACAGGAATCTGATTAGGAAAAGAATTTAGGAATATGTTTAGTTTTAATCTGTTAGATCTGCTGAGGTACAAGCAAAGGCAAGAGGTCCTTGTCAAGGTTGTGCCAAAGGAAAGGATAATAAAGTTCTTTTCCACTTTGATTCCCACAATCCTTTTTGATGCTGTTTTCCCATTTCAAGCCCATCATGGAAGGGCCACTGCTCCTCCCTGTTAGGGTGAGGCAAACTCAGCCATGGAGCAGAGATTTCATCCAGCTCACACTGAAAGCTCCAGCCTCGATGGAAGGAATTGTGTTGGGCAAAAATTGGAGTGGCAGGTTGCCTGAGGCTCAGCCAGCTCCCATTTCTGGGAATGACAGAATTCCAGGATGGTTTGGGTTGAAGGGACCTTCAAGTCAATCCAGTGCCACCCCTGCCATGGGCAGGGACACCTTCCACTGTCCCAGGGTGCTCCAAGCCCTGTCCAGCCTGGCCTTGGACACTTCCAGGAATTCAGGGGCAGCCACAGCTGCTCTGGGCACCCTGTGCCAGTGTCACCACCTCCACAGTAAAGAATTTCCTCCCAAAATCACATCTTCAGCAGACTGAGGTGTCTGACACCACCAGTAAGACAGGACAGTTCCCCAAATTCCTCCTTGCTGTTCCCACAATGTTCCAAACCCAATCTGAGCAGACACCTGAGTTTTCAGAGCAGTGCAAGAGTCTCTTCCTCATCTTGATCTTCCACAAAGTACAAATTAATTGATGATTGTTAAATCCTTGGCAGCTACAGGGACAGGATTTTTAACACCAGTGGAGGTCATCAGTTAATCCCCTTTGCCCTCCTGCCATGCTGTTCCCTTCCCTTGCCAACACTCCTGAAGAAGAGCCTGCTCTGGCACCCAGGCTGGACACAGAGGATTTACTTTTCCTTCAGCTTTGTCCCAAATCCTTGCAGATCTGTCTCATAAAATGGATTTCTCCTCCTTTAACACCCATCCTCTGTTGCACTTCCTTCTGTGAGGCTGAAAAGCTCCAATATTTTCTCCTTGTGGAAGTGTTTCAGTTCTGTAATCAAATAACCCATCAGTCATCTTTCAGTCAAGGCAGAAGCACTGAACTCCCTGACTCACTATCAAGCTTTATTTCAACCATTGGTTGTTTCCTGGACTCATACTCACAGTGCATCAACCTCTGAAATACATTTTTGGGGCAAATGTCATCACTGGTGTCCCTCATGCTGCATTCAGAGGGAAATCCACCTCCTTCAATTAGTCACTGTTCTCCTGAATTGTTTAATCTCCTCTTTAATTATCATGGCACTTTAACAACAGAGCTGTCAGCCTGTTGGAAAATTTACTATTGGAAAAGCAAACAGTGCCAGTGGAGTAACCTGGATGGCAAATAGAGACTTTTCCCTGCTGATTCCCACAGACTGGGTCTTGTTTAAAGCTCCTATAATGAGCTGAAGGAAACACAGGCACATTTCAATTAAAGAACCACCATCTCCCTGGGGAAAGCTCTCCAAGAAAATTGTGTAAAGAAACAATCTGACTGCTCTCCATTTTGGGTTTGGATACACAGAATTAAGGGCTTTTGAAGAATAAAATATTTCTGGCATTAAGCAATGTGGAGCAAAGTGATGTTGATCCATTTTCCTCTAATAAACATTAGGCCACTGGATTTAACCAAGGCTTTCACTTTCCCCCAAAGATCAACCCTAAGATTGAGGCTTGAATTTCCCTGTAGAAATGGAGGGGTTTCAATGAATGAATACCCAGGACTGCTGAGAATTGCTTTTTCTTTTGAACACTAAACTAGCAAAAACTCTGAAGAATTCTACATGAATCCTACTCCATTTTGAAGCTGTATCCTACACAATTTTTAAGTTGCATCCTACAACATTTTTAAGTTTCTTACTTAATTTACGAGCTGCTGTCTCACACAATGTTGGATATGTTGGACAGCCTGGACAAACTGCATTATAGAGAAAAAAGTCTATTTTAGTGACAGTGGAGGTGATGTCTCAACATGGGATGACTCCTCTCATGTCTGCTGGAAAGACTGGGATTCAGGAAAAGAGCAGTGTGGAAATAAAAGGATCCTACTCATAAATAAAGAGACCAGGCACAGAAAATTTCATTACAGAAGGGTGAAAACGGTTGTATTTGTATCCAAGCAAGCATTTGTATCCTGATTTTTTCAGACCCCCTTTCCTGTATTACTTGGAATTATTATCTTGTATTACTGTATTAAAGACTTCCCCATCCTCTGTGACTTTGGAGCTTTTCCCCACATGCTCCCTCAAGGAGATCCCACCTTTCACATTGGAAAAAATAATTCCTCTTCTAATTTTTCCTTTCTCTTCTTTGCCTCTGGAGCCTTTTTCCTGGTGGCTCCCAGTCTGAGGTTGAGCTCCTCAGCAGTCTCCATGTCCCCATGGACACCCAGTGACTCTTCCACGTTTCCATGGAGCTCACCATGACCACGCTGCTCTTTCCCCTGTGCTCCCAGACCTGGCTGCTGAGGAAGCACAAAAGAAAAACAGAGATATCAGATAATGTTTCCCTGAGAGGAATTCTGCAGTTCAGCCCCTTGAAGAAAGAAAAAAAAAAAAAAAAAAAAAAAAAAAAAAAAAAAAAAAAAAAAAAAGGGGGGGTATTTAACAAGGCGGGGAAAAAGAGNGAGGGCGGTATTTAACGATGCGGTGAAAGAAGTGAATATTAACTGAAATAACTTCAAATCTCTGTCTCTGTTCAGACAGAGCAGAAAGGACAGACAATGATCAAAACCCTGGTGGTGAAAGAGCAGCTCCCAGGCCTCGTGACTCTACACCAGAGCCAGGCCAGCAGCTCTCTCCATGGAAGTCCCGAGCCCTTGATGCTCCCTGCAGGAGGCTCTCAGATGTGTCCTGGAGGATGCTCCAGCCCAGCCAAGTTCTCTGATGAAAAACTCCACGGGAGGCAAAGCCTGATGAAGGTCAGGGAACATTGGAGCTGACATTGATGTTAAACATTCAACCCTCCTGCTTTTGTGCCCCAGCAGCTGGAGCACAGCTCGGTGCTCAGCCCTGCCCTCCTGGATTTAGCCAGGACAGGAGACCACCCCTGACAGGTAATCCCTGTCCTCAGGGATCTCCTGAAGCCATGGAGCTCCTTGTGGCATCCAGCCCATCCACTCTGCTGGAAACAGCCACTAAAAAATTCATTTCAGAAGTTCCTTGGTCCTTTCTGTCTGTTAACAAGACAAAAACCCCAATACACAACATGCTCTATATGACCACAACCATCTTAATTTATATTTTATTTGTACTGAAGAATGGATGAGAAGTCTTCCCTAAAGTTCAGGTCTTGGGTGCTGAAATGAATCTTAAATTAATATTAGAGGATTTATTTGTGCTTGGGAATGTCAAGATTATTTACACAGTGATTGCTTGGAATGGATCAAATCATCAAATCAAATCTTTCTTTTTTGGTCACTCTTTCAGTAATTAGGCCCAAGTTCATCAGCTCAAGAGAAAACACAGATAAGAAATGTTTGGGAAAGAATTGTTATTGCTCCAAAGATTTAATATTCAGACATTATAGACTTGAGTAAATTATAATTGTGTTTCTAACTCTACATTTAATAAATGGACCATGGAAAAGGAAAGAAAAAAAAAGATCTGTGAGCAGTGGGAGGAAAAAACAGGAAATGAGGCCATGAATCAAATCTGGACTTGGAGATGACAGTCGGGCTGGCTACAAATCCCACAGCTCACTTGCTGCTGATGGGAACCACACCAGTCAGATAAAAGGATATCAACATAAATTATCACAGATTAATGTGACATTATGTTAATATATCACACTTTGAAGTCCATAGGTAAATCCGAGGGTGCTGCATGTAACACATCAAGCACTGAACTCACCGTTTCATTTTTTGGTGAGAAAAAGAAAAATTCATCGTTGATCAGTATGAACCTGACAGGAGCTGAAACTTGTGCCAACAGCACCAGGGTTTGGCACAGCAGGAGTTGGTGCCAAGGTCCTGCACAAGGCTCAGGGCAACCCAAGCACAAATCCAGGGGGGAAAATGGGTGGAGAGTCCTGGGAGAAGGATTTGGGGGTGAGAGCTGGACACGCCCTGCTGGGCACAGAGAGCCAGAACCCCCGTGGGCAGCAGGGGAGGGAGGAGGGGATTCTGCCCCTCTCAGGTGAGACCCCACCTGCAGAGCTGGGGACAACAGCAGGAGAACATGGAGCTGCTGAAGAGATTCCAGAGGATTCCATGGAGCTGCTCCAGGGCTGGGAGAGCTGGGGGTGCTCACCTGGAGAGGAGAAAGCTCCAGGGAGAGCTTCCAGCACATTCCAGGGACTAAAGGGGCTCCAGAGGGACTGGGGACAAGGGACAGAGGGACAGGACACAGGGAATGGCTCCCACTGCCAGAGGGCAGGGATGGGTGGAATCTTGGGAAGGAATTGCTGGCTGGGCTGGAATTGCCAGAGCAGCTGTGGCTGCCCCTGGATCCCTGGAATGTCCAAGGCCAGGTTGGACACTGGGGTTTGGAGCAGCCTGGGGCAGGGGTGGCTCTGGATGGGCTTTAAGGTCCCTTCCAACCCAAACCACTCCTGATTGTCTGCATGTCCTGAAGACACATTCCATGATTTCCTCATGGAATCCCATCCCCAGCAGAAGGCTCTGTGCTCCATGCCACAGGAAAGAGCCATTCCCACTCTGTGAGACCCTGCAGACATCACTGCAGCATTCAGGGGCTGCTGAGGAGGAGCTGAGGAACAATCTCAGCCTTTCCACGCTGAACATTTCCATGGAGCAGACGACCACCAAGGGACACCTGGCAAAGTCACACGGTGCAACAGCGTGACAGTGACTGAGCAGGACAAAACCTGACAGCAGGAGTGCAATGAGCCGTTAGCACCTCACCTACACAGGCTTTCCACGGCATTTTAAAATTCCTGACACAAGAGCCTGAATTTTAATAGTTCTTTGTTCCTGGGCTCATTAGGGTTTATTTGGGAATGCCTGGCGAGGTTGTCCTTCAGTACTGGTTTCAGAAAAATTGAGTATTGAGTGGTAGAAGAAATATTTCTGCCACAGTGGAATATGTTCAGACAAGGACAAACAGGATTGGACAAGAGTGTTGGGTTTTAACAGAGAATCAGACATTTATAACCTGGCCATAAAAATGGAAAATGTGGAAAAGCATATGGCAGCACAAAGAAAGCAAGCTTTTAACCTAAAAATAAAATAATAATAATAAACTTACCATTGTTTTGGGCACTGGTGAGGCCACAACCTCGATTCCTGTGTTCAGTTTTGGGATGCTCATGACAAGAAGGGCATTGAGGGGCTGGAGAACCAGGAATTCCTGAGGGAGCTGGGAAGGGGCTCAGCCTGGAGAAAAGGGGGATTAGGGGGGTCCTTGTGACTCTGCAAAACTCCCTGACAGGAGGGGACAGCCGGGGGGATTTGGGATCTGCTCCAGGGAACAGGGACAGGAGAGGGAACGGCCTCAGACTGGGCCAGGGGAGGTTTAGATTGGATTTTGGGAAAATTCCTTCCCAAAGGGGTTGTTCAGCCCTGGCACAGCTGTCCAGGGCAGGGGTGGATTTCTCATCCCTGCAGGGATTTAAAGCCATGTGGAGGTGGCACTTGGTGACATGGGGCACTGATGGCCTTGGCAGTGCTGGGAATGATCAGACTTTATCTTAAAGGGCTTTTCCCAACTTTCCTGTGATTCTCTGATTTGAGGTTCCTGTTTGTTTTCCAGATTCTCAATTAAATACCTGGAGTTTACCAGTTTGAGATGGATTTTCTGCTTACATGTGTCTGAAGTGGGTTCAGATCAATCAGCATCAGAAGCAATTAATAAATGCATATTGATTGCTACACTTTTATTTGCCATTCTGCATTTCTGTTGTCTTTTTCCCTGGTAGAAATATACTCTGTACTAACCACTGAAGGGAACTCCTACAATCCCACGTACCACAATTACACTACTCTTTAAAATAAGCACATTATTTATATGAACATATAAAATGTTCTACTTTTACACAGCAGAATTTCCCTTTCTATTTGCAAGTTGCTCCTGAGAATTGTGAGCTGGACATGAGTTTATTTGCCAGCAGTTAACAAATGATTTTTGGACTGCAGATTTGTTGTGGCTTTTTCCAACATTAATTTCTAATATTTTTTTTTCTCCCCATCTAGCAATACCCTGAAAAGAACTCTCCAATAGGTCTGACAGTCCACAGAGAGAAGCTCCTGACATATAGATAGCTCTGGCCTGCAGCAAAGACTCTTTCATTTCCACCTATTACAGGGGAGCCATAAATTCTGGGGTACCTCAGTCCTGCTCTTTCCACTGCCACTGAACTTCCCAGACACAGCAAAATGACCTAAAGCCATTTTGAGATTTAATTCTGCCCATTTGTCCTTTTTCTTCCTCCCCCTGCTGAAAACTCTGCATATGTTCTGTAATTTCCAGCCATAGAAAACAATCATAAAAAGCCCCTGGTAGGAAAGAGCTGTTGTTAAAACCTTAATTCCTAAATATAAATCTTTCTGTTCAGCGAGGCGAGGGTTGTGTCTGGACTCTGCCCAATATATTGGGAAGAGCTGCTTCTCATTTGGAGCTGAGCATTTCCACAAGTTCCATCACTCACTGAATAAACACAATTTGACCCTTTAAAAACATTCCCAGAGGAGAAAAATAAAGAAAACTCAACGCTATCAGGTTGTTGGTGCTCAGAATGAAGACAGAGAGATCCACATTTATTCCCTGAAAAAAACCTCACAGTTCCAGGGATGGTTAAGAATGGTGAATTCTTAACAGTGCCCTCTTGTAGAAAATGGTTTAACATCCATAAAAACAGCCCATAAACATCACGTCACACCCCTCAGGAGAACAGCTTCATGTCCTTGAAATATTCCCCAGCAATTTTTATTTGGAAGGAAAGTGGCCATCAGCCAAGGCTCCAGCAATATGTTAAGCCCCAAGGAAGGCAGCCACTGCTGCAATGTTGGCTGACAGACACTTTATATCCAAATAAAAATGGTTTGCAAATGTAGCAAGGATGCAGGAGCAGCTCTGTTGATCCTGGTGGTCTGGAGGCAGAGAAATGAGATGTGTCAGCTCACACAGGCTGCAAAAAGGGATTGTTGTGCAAAAACCACCTTGGGACAAAGGGGAGGGCAAGGTTTTGGTACCAATTTGGTGCAAATAGGCTTTCCCTCCTCGAGTCAAGAAATTAAAGACTTGGAAGGGGAAAAGAACCAACAAGAAAGTTTCCCAAATATCATGGTTGTTGTTAATTGTTAGCATTTGACCCAGCAGAATTTTTGGGACTTCAGGAGGTAAAAGAAGGGGTGCTCAGAATAGCCAGATCCAGATGCAGTTTATCTTGTAGGCTGAAAAGACAATTCGTTAATAACATTATTAATCTATTGGGAAGAAAATGACATGCCTGAAGGGACTGTGCTAATGGGAATTTCATGTGCAAAAGGGGATGAGGCACCAGCTCAGGCCCTGGAGCACTCACCCCACAGGACCAGGGAACCATGGAATTGTTCAGGTTGGAAAAGCCTGCTCAGGCCATCAGTCCAACCATTCCCAGCACTTCCAGGGCCACCACTGACCCTGTCCCCAAGTGCCACATCCACATGGCTTTGATATCCCTCCAGGAATGGGGACTCCACCCCTGCCCTGGGCAGCCCATTCCAATGTTTTACAACCCTTTCCAGGAAGGAATTTTCCTAAAATCCACCCTGAGCATCCCCTGGCCCAGCCTGAGGCCATTCCCTCTCCTCCTGTCCCTGTTCCCAGATCCCAAATCCCCCCGGCTGTCCCCTCCTGTCAGGGAGTTGTGCAGAGCCACAAGGTCCCCCCGATCCTTCTGTTCTCCAGGCTGAGCCCCTTTCCCAGCTCCCTCAGCCGCTCCTCAGCCAATTTTCAGCATCTCGAAGGCGCTGGCAGGTGTTCGAGTACCCCACAGATTCAGAGACACACATGACTACATTACCCAGCGCGCACCGCGCGGACAGGCACTCCCGCCCTCTTCCTCCCTCCGCGGAGCATCACGGGACTTGTAGTCCTCGCGCCCCTCGTGAAGTTCGTCCCGAAAAAGTTCCCGCACCTTTCCGGGTACCTGTCGCTCCCCAACGTGGGGGGGGCTGCGCCGTTTCCATGGCGACGCGCCGGCTCAGCCAATAGGAAGCGGCGTTCTACGGGTGGGGGCGAGCAGCCGGCCAATGAGGAGCGGCGTTGCTGCGGGGCGCGCTGGCAGCGCGCTCGCCGAGTCTCCTTGGGGCCGTCCGTGTGTCCGCGGGCCGACATGGGCGGCGGCGGCAGCACCCGGCGCGTCACCTTCGAGGCGGACGAGAATGAGAACATCACCGTGGTCAAAGGCGTGCGGGTGAGCGCGGGGCCGGCCCGGGGCTCGCCGGAGCGCTGCGGGCTTGGCCTGGCCCCGGCTCCCCTTCCCACTCTGCCCTTCCCCCGCGTCCGTGTCTCTGCCTCTGTCCCCGCTCTTGTCGCGCTTCCCTCCCTGTCCCGCAGTGATTTCCCCTCTCTTCAGCCCAGTGGGGACACGGAGCCGTGTTCCCCGCGTGGTGACCCATCCTAGGGGAAATGTGGGACTGCAGGAGCTGGGTTTGTCTTTCCCTGACCTCCACACGCCGCAGCTCCTCCCTTTCCCATGTGCTGCTCCCCTGCACGCTGCGGATCCAACTTCCTGTGCCGAGCCGTGCCCCACTCTGTTCCTCATCGGTCACAGCGAGCTTTGGCTTGGAAGGGACATTAAAGAACATCCAGTGCCACCTCTGCCATGGGCAGGGACACCTTCCACCGTCCCAGGGTGCTCCAAGCCCGTCCAGCCTGGTTTTGGACACTGCCAGAGATGGGGCAGCCACATCCAGTTCCAGGGCAGGTGGCAGGAATGCCGCTCCTGCTGTTTGTAATATCCCACAGTAGAACTTATTACACAGGGAATTCTTGCTGCTTAGGAATTTTTCCATGCCAGGCACTCTGTGGCTCATACCAGGAGTGATAATAACTGATTTATTGCTGCTTTTAGGGAAGAGAGGTGCAGGAAGAGCCCTGAGAGTTCATTCTGTTTCAGCAAACTGATATTTTCCATTTCATTTAATGCTCTTGAGTAAATAGATGGCAGTGATATAAATGTAATATAATTAAATGTAATATATTATAAAAATTTGTATTTTTAAATTATTTAAATGGAGTTCATGTGCTTTGAAACATGGCACAGGGTGCCCAGAGAAACTGTGGCTTTCCCTGGATCCCTGGAAGTGTCCAAGGCCAGGTTGGACAGGGCTTGGAGCAGCCTGGGATGGTGGAAGGTGTCCCTGCTCATGGCAGGGGTGGAATTAAAACCTCTTTAAAGTCTTTTCCAAGTGATTTGATGACAAAAGTTGGAAACCAGAAGTTCTTATGCTAATAATCTTCCATTTTTGTTAATTTTATCCATGGGCTTCCATAGATCTGTAACTGGAGGCTACTCTTACTCTGGTGAATTCTGCAGAATTTGATTATTTTTCTGTGTGCTTGTGTCAGTATTGGAATGAACTTTGTGTTCACTGTGACCACTTGTGTTGCACAAGTCCTTAGAGGGCTTTCCCAGGATTAAATTCTTCCTGGGTTGAGTGCTCTGCACCTCAGAAAGGCAAATTAAATCACTGAGAAAGACAAAAATGCTGATTAATCACCAGCAATACATCCAAAGGCGTTATTTCCTTTACTTTTCCCTGTATCCACTGTCAGAGCCAAAATCATCTCGTGTTTAATTGTTCGGCCCTCACCTCACAAATAAGGGGATTTTTTTGTGGTTGGGGTTGAATTTCAGCAGCTCTCATGTCCTGTAGAGAGGCTCCAGGCTCTGTTTTTATAAAGTTTTATTCCATTTGGAGGGGAAATGGGGATAAAGAAGGAGCTAAAGTGTGACCCCGTTGTGTTTTGCAGTTGTCCGAGAGCGTCATCGATCGGATGAAGGAACCCAGTGGGAGACAGCACCGAGGATCAGGTGCAGGTTTGCTCCTGGTTTTCAGCTTTTAATGTGAAAAAAGAAATCAGATGTGTCCTTCAGAGCATCATAATGAACTCATTGCCCTTTTGCAGAGATGAGTTTTTTGACATTAACTTTTTGGCTCATCTTTAGCTTGTAGCCTTTTAGAGGAGTTTTGTTGCTTTGTTTTCTTCTGGCTGACATTCAAATGTAAGACACAAATTAGACTTGGCTTTCCACACTGTTAAAGACTTAAAACCTCCAAAACACCCCAGAACAAGCAAATATCCAAATATGTTTTGAGTTCTGAAGGGAAAATTCTCGGTCCTTTAATCAAAACTGATTTTTAGTCTGGGAATGTTCTGCTGAACGACACTTAAGCAAACATTAAAAGGAAGATGTGCTCTTTTCCTACCCTGGAACGGTGGAAATAAGTGATGTACAGCTCACACACAGATCAGTGGCTTTCTTAACTTTTTATATTTCATTACTGAGGGCTGTTGAATGCATCAAACCTCGTGCCAGGAATGCTCTGCTCTGATTAAAAATCCTTCAGCACAGCGAGCACGACGCAGCTGCTGCAGGAGTGAGGAGCAGTGGCAGAGATTGGAACAGGTGATTTGGGAACTCCCTGGAACCTGGAAAGTTCAAGTGAGGCTCTTCTCAGTGCTCCAGAAGTGTCCATGAGAGCAGAATTCCCATGCTTACAGGAAATCCCAACAAACTCAGCACTGATTGAACACCAGTCCTGTGGCAGCCTTGCAGCAAGACTTGAGTAAACA
Organism: Toxostoma redivivum; assembly: GCA_013397375.1. Taxonomy (NCBI): domain Eukaryota; kingdom Metazoa; phylum Chordata; class Aves; order Passeriformes; family Mimidae; genus Toxostoma; species Toxostoma redivivum. Next base: position 200,179 of record VXBI01013078.1, read on the forward strand.
GAATTTAACATCTTTCTTTTTTTCTGGAGCATGAATTTGGTTTCTTGTTAATTGAAGGGGTCCACCCAGAGTGGTTTGGGTTGGAAGGAACTTAAAAGATCCCTTCATTCCAACCCCCTGCAATGGGAAGCATGGACTGGGAATCTCCCTTCTTAATTTTTTTAAATTGTAGATTTTCATTGTGTCCCTGCATTTCACTGTGGTGAGGAAATGATTCCAGATAAAGGATCTTTATGGAACAACACTTTCATGTCTTACCTGTGGTGTTTGCTGTTCATCCTTAAATGTTAATTATGGGAATGGTCTTGTGAGCAAGCTCCTGGGATTTTGGGGTGTGGGAGGGCTGTAACACCCCAGGAATTCTCTGCTGATTCATACTGTTGCATGTCTTGAGCTTTCATTTTTGTTTCTCTTTGTATGTGGGATGTGATGCTATTTAAATATTTTTTGGTTGGTTAGTATTTTGGGGTTTTTTTTGTTTGGTTTGTTTTTATTTTTTGGGGAGGGGGGTTTCTTTTTATTGAGAGACCTGCAGTGGAAGGTGTCCCTGCCATGGCAGGGGTGGAATTAAAAACTCTTTAAGGTCCCTTCCAACCCCAACCATTTCAGAATTCCATGAATTGTTCAACCCTCTCAAGCTTGGAAAACCTTAAGAGTATTTTTCCTTTCAGAACTTGGGATTTTGGTCATGTGCTGCTGTATCCCAGACAAATAACACTTCACAAAAATAAGAAAAGATGTCTAGAGGGAGAAACATTAGAGCTCTTAAACCCAGCCCTTTCTTCCAGGCAAGCTTCTGATAGCTTTTGATGGAGGAATAATGGATTAAGTAACATGAAAGAATGTGTCTTGTTGCTTGCCAATAATGATGAATTTATTGACTTCAGTTTGGGATCAGAAAATGAAATTACATCCACTTACAATGAAATCTGACATCTAAAGACAGTGTCTGAAAGCATCTCAGCTTGCTTGGCTCACTTGCTGGCTTCTGAGTAATATTAAATGCACTAAAATATTTAACAAGTGTAAAATCTTTCAAGTCTGTCTGTAATTCCTAAAGCAATATTGATGGAAAGTAATTTGGTCAGATGAGGTTTGTTTTTTTTTCCTGGGTGTGTATTATACCTAAAGCTTCAGACAGAAGGAATGGTTTAATTCATTTTAGCTTAGTGGATATTGGAAAAACTAATAGTTTATTAAGGGGAAAATAGAAGAATAAATGCTTAAATTATCCAGAGTATTAGCATCTCAGGCAGTAACTTTTTTTCTCCTTTGCAGAAACAGATTCTATTAAGGGCACAGAGAGTTTTTCTCCTTTTTTAAACTGTATTTATTATTATGTCCTCATTAAATAAATCAGCCAGGGCCCCCTCTCACAAAACATTGTGTAGGAGTGTAGTAAATGAGCCCTGCTGGTGCCTCCTCAGGAGCTGGGTCATACCTGGATTGTTTTCATGGATTCATTTTTGTGAATTGGTGTCTTTTTTTATGTTGCTCTCTGGCTTTGGGTGAGGTTTCAGTGGCTTGTGTCAGTCAGAAACTTGTAGAGATATTACTGGGATGCTCAGGAATGAGATTTCAAGTGTTGGGCTCTAATTAGAGACAAACCCAGGATTTAGCTGAGCTTTAGGAGAACAAACTTCACTTTTTGGTTGTGGGGTCACATACGAGAAAATTGTCAGGGACATATTTGGGGAAGGTGGGAGATCCTTAAGGACATCCTATTCCTGGTGCATGGAAGCACATTCCAGTACTCAGGAAAATTAGGATTATTAATATTTTTAATTTAATGTTTTGGAAGAGTTGCAGCATGTCCTGATGATATTAGTAACTACAGGTAGCTGGATATTGCATGGAAAACTGAATTTCAAACTGGAATGTCTCAGGAGAAATAAGAGGGAGACTCTGCAGTATTGCTTGTGAGAATTATTTTGTGTTTTCAGTTTTTGTGAGCACCTGGAAGTTGAGAGAGTTGGGCTGAATTTTGCTACTTAAGCAAGAATCCTCTGCAAATAAACCCTGGCAGTTCTTTGCCCTTTCATGTATTAATTGCTTCCATCCACCTTTTTGTTCCAACAGCACTTTTCTCTGCATGAACTGAAAGATGAAATAAAATGACATTTGTGATGTTACTTTTTAGAATTCCTCTTATTTTTAGAACAGGAAAAAACCAGAGGTTTGGCAGTGCCTGGGTTGATTCCCTTTGCTGTGAGACACCTGGAAAGCTCAGGAAGTTCCTGATGTGGATTTTCCACCTTCCTTCCTGCAGCAAGAGCCAGGAGAGCTTGGGTTTTGCATTTGTGTTCATTTGCCTTCCTCTATTTACAGCTCTGGGAATTCTTTCTAAAAAGAGTTTTAAACTTGTGCTGGAAACCTGAAATAAATTGAGTAGGACCCTCAGGTAACACTGAGATGGTTGGGGATCACTGATAGCCTGAAAGGCCATGATTTGTTTGTAATAAATTAATATTAGTATTATTATTATTATTAATAATAATATTTTGCTACTTTTTTGTCAGAGTTTCTTGGAGATGACTTTTCTTTGCAGTGATGTGTCTTTGATATGCTTTGGGTTAAAGATATTGATGGAAGTATTTTATTATCCAAAGGTGAAACATCTTGTAACTCACTGGGCTGCTAAAGGTGCCAAAGTTTTAGTGCTGGCAGTGGAACAGCAAATCTTTAGAGGAGCTTGACATTCCTGTCACTGGATTGCAGGAGAAGAGGGAAGATGAAATTATGCATTGGAGTTGGAGGAAGTGCTGCAGAAATTGAAGTTTTTGCTGTCTGGGTGATGTGCAGGGTGTTCTGTGGGTGCTTTCAGGTGGCTGGGTAAGCCCTTGTCGAATGGTGCTGAAATTCCAGGGCAAAATGGCAAATGATGGGAGTTGAATATGGAGAAGATCCATAATTGTGTAAAAGGAACGTGCCCCATCCCTGGCAGTGCCCTAGGCCAGGCTGGATGGGACCTGGAGCACCCTGGGGTACTGGAAGTGTCCCTGCCATGGCAGGGGTGGCACTGGATGGGCTTTATGGTCCCTTCCCACCCAAACCATTCCATGAACATCCAGAACCTGGTGAACTTTCATCTTGCAAGGCATGAATGAAAAAGCTGGATTGCTCTCTGGTCCTGTATTCCCAACATTTGTCTCATTCCCAAGCAGCATTTTGAATCACTGAAGTACTGCTGCTGGGATTTCAGCAGCCCTGCACCTCTGGGCTGCCTGGTTTAGTTGTTTTCTGAGTGCTGAGACATCCCCTGGAGTGAGGTATTTTACACTAAAGGCAAGCAGGAATAAAAGGCAAAAGGTGGTGGAAAATTTCCTGCAAATGTGGTGTTTTTAACCTTTAATTGATGTTACAATGAACCTCACCTGCTCATGTCTGTTATTATCCTAACATGGTGTGCAGTGATCTGAACCACCAGAAACTCCCCGCAAGAACAGTTTAAATATATCATTAAACAGATTTAAATATGCTCCAAGAAATGCCACCTGTGTTAACAAGAACCTGGAGTTTGCCAAGATGCAAATTTGGGTTGGTTGAAGAAAGTTTTTTACAGGGAGGGTGGGCAGGCCCTGGATTCCCTGGAAGTGTCCAAGGCCACGTTGGACACCTGGGACAGTGGGAGGTGTCCCTTTGATCCCAAACCATTCTGGAATTGTGTGTTTCTGTGACTGTGCAGCTGACAGGCCAGGCCAAATGTAGCAGAGGTTTCTCTGTCTCTCCTTTTTCTGTTTCTTTCCTTGGAATTCAATAATCCTGCTCAACTTTATATGGGAAAAGTGGCCCCAGTGTGGGAGGCACTGAAGGTTGGAATTGCAGTGAGTGATTCCCAGCCCCACTTCTGCTCCCACTGGTGCTTTATTGGTTGTTATGCAGTGTTAGAGAGGGAACTAAAAAAAAAGAGAATTCTGAGGTTTCCAAGGGTTCTGTAAATGGAGGAATTCAATTTTTCAATCTGTGGGATTGAGCTGTGGTTTTGTTTTGTTTCCCTACATGACAGCCAGAGCAAAAGGCAATTTATCCCATGACTATTGTCAGATATCAGGGGGACATTTAATTAATTTAATGGTTTCTTATTTTACAACTGATGGAGAACTTGGGCTATTCCAGCTGAAATTTAAAGGAAGAGCCCTGGATGTGTCTATATGTGGAAATAAATAGGTCTCAGGCACACTCATTGCATTGACAGTCACTTTCTTCTGTAGTTTTTGCCTTTTACAAATGATTTTCTGCATGTGGCTTCTTGCAGAGAGGCAGAATTTATTTTTCAAGGAGCCTTCATTTAGAAGCATCACTTTTTGTTTCCATCTATTCTTAGACACAGGTAATTTTTATGTACTGCCTTCCATGTGCTTTTTGGGTCTCTGGTGGATTTGGGGAAATTAAATTTCATGCTATTCTGCTTTAGGCTGCCTGTGCTCTATTAGGGTTTGCTGAGTGCAGACATTGCCTCTCCAAATCTTGTGTAGCACACAAATAAAGGGATTTTTGTTGTAGCTGCTGTTTAACAAGCACATCCAAAGTATTTGCTTAGCAATGGCTTGTGAGTTAAAAGTTAAAACCTTCTGCTTTTTATTGTGGAGCACAAGGTTTGTGCTTGTTAAAGCCTCATCTTCAGTGCTTAGCAGGAAAATCATTTTGGGAAACAGCTGTTGGTGGCTGGTGTGTGATTCTTGTATTCATTTCTACTAAGTTCAGTTCAGGAGGAAGAATTAAGTTCATGGAGCCCTTTGCAAAACATCAGGAAATAATGAGTTTTAAGGACTGAATCTTTATGCATTTATGGATGGAAGTGATGCCATTGCCTTTTATTAGCTCTGATTAAATTATTTTGTAGTTAAATCCTGGCAAAGCTTTTGGACTTTGAGCCTAGCCTTAGGCTGAGCTTGCTGAAAATGCAACCAGAGTTTATCTATTGTTTATGAACCAGACTTGGGTGGTAGGGTTTTTGAGTTATGTTAAAATTAGTTAAATACCTATCTAACAACATGTTTTTTTTTTTTTCCTTTAATTTTTCCTTATTTTTGGTTACTTTATGCATTAAAAATCAGGATTTGATGGAAGAAAATGCCTGTTTGGGACCCATTTGTCATGGTCTTTGTTAGAAACCTCTCATGTGTGTTTTTGCAGAATTGTCCCTGTTCTGTCCTATTCCTCTCTTGTCCTTCAGAGAGACCTCCCTGGGATTAAAGGTCAGAAAGCCCAGATAGCTGGCTCAGATAAAGAGCTTTGTAATTTAAGGGATTGTTGGAATAGAAATCATTTGGAGCAGTTTGAATGATTTTTTTTTTAATCTTAAAGATCAAAATAAAAACCAGTGACAATTTTAACGAGATAAACCCAATGAGTAAATTAGAGCTGTTTGATTTCACCAACACAAGTCTTGATAGCACCAAGCAAGGAAATTCTCATTCTGCTGTGTAGAATCCTCTCTGGTTTTATTGTACAACAGATATTTTTAACCAGATTTATCTGTGCACTGACTGAAGGAAGAGTTTAAGTGCATTTGTTTCCTTTGTATTATTGAAAAACAGCACTTGTTAGATGTAACACGACTTCAGCAGCACGAGGAGACCTCCAAGTAATAAAACCTTTAGGTTTTAATAGTAAATTGCTCCTTTTCTTCCCATGCCAATTTATTTACAGCGAGAGACTCCTCAGAGTGGTAGAAAAGAACACTTTAAATGGATTATTTAATTGCATTAAGATGAAAAGAAAAGCTTTGTTTTATTCTTTCATCTTCAGGCTGCAGCAAAGTGTTCCTAAAGCTCTTCATTACTTGTCATCTGAGGCAGGTTAAGTGTTTTGTTGGTGCTGCTCCTTGAAAGCTTTGTGCAGTTGTTTTTTAGTTAAACAGGAGGTACCACTTAGAGATCCTTTTCCTCAGCCTCAAGGGAATGGGAAAAACTTTTATTGCCATAATTTTTTCCCCATCCTGCTTTGCTTGTGTTCTGAACTCCTTGATTTTCAGCAGTGTCATATTAAAGTTTTGGCCAACACCAGGCTGAAAATTGGGAAATTGGGCTTCAGATATTCCTTCCTGTTGGTTGAAATAGAAATTGAAGAAGTAAGGAAAGGGCATTTCTTCCTTTTTTTTTTTTT
>VXBI01013078.1:206329-229860 GCA_013397375.1 Toxostoma redivivum
TTTTTTTTTTTTTTGCAAGGTTTGTTGTGTGCCTCTGGCAATGCTTCATGGAGCCAATTTATCAGATTCTCATTTTTAGCTTCATTACCCACGTTTGATTTCACCTCATGTTAATCACCTTAAAACAAGCATTTAATCTCAGCTGCTTTTTTAGAGTGAGAGATGGTGGTTCTGCCCAGAAAGATTCTGCTTCTCCTTTTATCTTTTTTACTGAAGGAGCTGAATGGTTCATCCAAGATGCTTCATTTTAGTTTTCCTTTTCCTCCTTTCCCCGTTTCCTCCTTTCCCCGTTTCCTCCTTTCCCCGTTTCCTCGTCTTCCTCCTTTCCCTTTTTTCCTTTTCCTTTCTCTCCTTTTTTCCTTCTATGAGAGGGAGGCAGTTTATCCTTTATAAAGGTCTCCATTATCCCTGATCAACATTTCTCAACAAGGGGAAATGGCACCAATTTAGGAAATTCAAGGAGGAAATAAAATAATATCAAGAGAAATGGGTAGGAAGAATTAAAAGGCAGTGGTTATTTAGAGGAGTGATTTTGGTGTTAATCAGAAACCTAAGAAGTTGGAATTTTTGGGGGAGCACCCCTGATACCAGATCACATTGGTGAAAACTCAGTGGTTTTGTGTTTCTGTGCCAGTGTTGAACACATTTATTTTTGCCTTTATTCTACTCTGTTGGCAGAAAAAAAGAGAATGTTCTACTCAAAGTGAACCTCAGGAATTCCTGAATTATCTAGGAGGATATTTGTGATAAGATTTTCATATTTCACCTCTTCAGCCTCTTTTTTTCCCCTGTAGTTCCTTGGTTTTCTTCCTGCTCACAATTTGTAACATTAAAAAAACACCATTTGTAGGAAGCATTTCATCAGCTGAGACCATCATTGGTACAAGTGATTTTTATTAGCAGATCTCATTGCAAATCATTAAAAATGCAGGTGTTGAAATAATGATGTTGTAAGAATTTCAAGCATTTCAGCATTATCTTTTATTTTTATACAATTTCTGGATAATGAAAAGAACCATAAACATCATAATTATATATTGTTTACAGCCTGTTTTCAGTTATTATTAAAAGCAGCAATAAAGGGCCGAATATTGGGCTGAAAACACACATTTCAAAGTTGACAATGCTGTAGCTGTGTGCTGATAATTCAATAAAAAAGCTGGTTTTACTGGAGTTGGAGAAAAAGCATCAAAATGTGTAAATCACCTCTAGTTTCCTTGAGAGAAAGAAATCCTTGTGCCTGTGCAAGAAATTACTTAATGGGTGCAGCTATTTGGAATGTGAATATTGGCTGTTTCTAAGCTGAATTCTTGGTTCTTGCTGTTAATATTACATGAAATAAATGTTTTTTCACTTGGTCACTGAGTTCACTTCCAGATTATTCTCCAAAATAAACAAGCTGCTGTGTGAGCTGTTGGAATATGGAAATCTTGTCTTCAAGAAATAAGGAAATACTTGGAAATTCTCCTTTTTAAAAGTGATTCTCATGTCCAGGATGTTGTACAAATACTTCAATTTTTTCCTCATCCTTTCTCCAGTCAGCAATTCCAAGCCTGAACGTGCTGGAATTTCCATCAGAGCTGAATTAAACAAATTTTCCAATGATGGTTTTCTCTGCTCTGATGGATCCTTTGTAGCAGCCTCTTGTTATCACCTGACTGAGTGAACAGGAGATGAGATTTGAGCCCACCCAACAGCTGCTAAAAATGCACTTATTTCTCACTGCTGCTTTCTTTGTACCCAATTGGAGATGAGGTGATTGCTTTCAGAATTTGTGCAGCCGTTTGGTGTCCATGTCATTGATAAATGAAATTAGGACTTGATATGGAGATAGTCACCTTTCTTAGTTTTCTCAGTATTCAGCATCTACTGGGAAAATTTTTTGAATCCCTTTAAAATTTAGTGCTCAGCTGTTAAATGGCTTTAAATGTACAATGTGGGAGTTTGATATCCTGATTTATCTTCCCATGCAACTCCAGCCACAGAGAAATCTCTTTAATGGGATCAGCAGAGGTATTGATGAGTGTTATCTTCTTTTTTCTTTCATTAACCTCTACCTGTAAGGACACTTCCACTGCTTGTTTTTTTCACAGGACTATGGACTCTTATGTTTTTCTCTCCCTTCTCTCCCAGAACAGCTTCTAAAGTTATTAACCAGTAGATTTCTCAAGAATAATTAATTTATTCATGTTTTTTGAAATCTTGTGAATGGATTGGTGTCAATGTTGCAGTTTTGTGGCATTCATAAAAACTTCCTCAGAGGATTGTGCTCAGCACAGATGGGAGAAATTCATACTGGATGTGGATCTGCTGTAGAATGGTTACAAAACCTCTCTTAAAACATCTTTTCCATCATTATTACCCACTTGCTTTTTCCATCATTCTTGTCTTTTCCTGGTTTAATTGTAGATTTGCTTCTCTGAGTCCCCCCTGCTTCCCCTTCCACCTTACCAATGCTTTTAAAATTCTGCATTATTCTTTCCATCCTCATTCTTGCTGGATTTCTTCACTCATTTAGGATGGAAAAGATCCTTAAGATCATAGAATTATGGAATGGTCTGGCTTGGAAGGACCTTAAAGATCATTTTGTGCCATGGGCAGGGACACCTTCCACATCCAGGGGCAGCCACAGCTTCTCTGAGCACCCTGTGCCAATGTCACCACCTTAAAAAAAGAATTTATGCCACACACATTTGATCTGTGACATCAATAAACAGCTGGGTGTGGCACTAAATGAATGGCTTTAATTAATATTAGTTCAAATGAGTGGTGGGTGCAGGTTGGGGTGTGCTGATTTATAATAGCAGAGCCACCTGCCCCACAAAGAATTGGGATGTGAACATTTGGCAGTAAAATTCCTTCCTGGAGCCTTATTGCTGCCCATGGAAAGGTTTAAAAATACCCTCCCTCAGGGGCTTCGTGGGTGAGTGATGAGCAGCTTTGTGATCTCCCCAGTCCTGCCCAAAGTGGCTGAAATTGGGCAGGATTGACTTTTCAGTGCCACTGATAGTGCACAATCACAGCTGGAGACTGCTCCTTAGAGATGATGGTGGCAGATGAACTGAACATCAAAATTTGCTATTTTTGAAGCCCTGGCAGTGCAGGGAGGCCCATTTGGGAGTGTTGGACTGAGCAGGAGTGCCTGGCAATTCTTTGCCATTAGTGGTGACTTCTAAGAGATGTTTCAGTTAAAAAACCCTTTTTTACTTACCTGCTACGTGTAAAAATCCATAATTATTTCCCTGCCCTCTGCAGTAGTAGTAGGAGTTTGTTGAAATACATGTGAAAGAATTTAAAACAGATTTTGTCCAAGAAGATGAAAAGAACACCAGTAAATTTCCCTGCACTGTCAGATAAAATAGCTTTACAATAAACTTCTGAACCATAAAGATCAGGAAGTGGACAACTTAAATTGTCCTGAAAAGACACCACATGCTTAATCCTCTTGAAAGCAGAATCATCAAATCCTTCTTATCATTGCTTACAATATGATTATTATTTTTTTAATGCTGAATTACGGAATGCTGATGCTTTTATCCATTGTGTTCCACAAAAAAAGCCTTCCAGTGTGTGGAGCAGGGATTACTGAGACAGCTGAAATGGGAATTTTCTCCACTGCTGTATTCAGTTTAAGGCAGGGATGGTGTTTTAAAGGTGTTTGATACTTCTGTTTCATTATTTTTATTAATTATTTTAAATTAACAGGAGGGCAAAATGAGTTATGGTTAACAGCAGCTGAAATAAGTTATTATCTCTATATTTGATTACAAAGGTGGGGGAAGGATGGGTTATCAAGAAGGTTTGGTTGAAATAATTCCCTCCTTTCCAGGGGCATTGAGAACACTTGAAAAAGTCACATTAAAACTCCACACAGTCATTTATCCACACAGCAGGAGTTCCTGCAGAAACTAAAAATTAGGAGAATTTTTATTAACTGGCTTTTTTAACTCAGTGCACTTATTGGTGGGAAATACCTGATTTTATGGGCTCTCACTTCTTTTGAGATATATTGAAGATATTTCATGTTTCTTCTCTTGTACAACATCCCTGTCTGTCACTTGATTATCAAATTTAAATCCTCCAGACAAGATATTTCAAAATATCAAAAATATGTCAAACCCACATCTTTTTGGTAGTGTGAATCTCAGAAACAAATTATTTTTGTAAAACAGAGCTGTTAGCAGAGGCAGGTAGAGCCCAATTGAAAGAATCACAGGGGAAAATCTCCTAATCCTGTTTTTTTCCAGCCCCCTCATAAATCCAGTGTGATTTGCTTTATCCCAACATTAACAGGATATTGAAAGGAGAATATTCTAAATATAATAGGAACTAACTTTGTTTTGTTACTTCTAGACCATGCACTGTCTTGTTTCTAATTGAAATTAGTATAAATTGATTGATACCCACATTTGCATTGGAAAATAGGGAATGTAATCTATGCAAGAGCGCCTTTGGAAAGTAAAATATTAAATATTTTTAAATTATGCACACTTAATTGCATTGTTTTTGTATTTCATTATCCTGTGAGCTTGTCTGAAATATTCCTGCACATTACCAATATTTAACAGTTAATAAAAATTTCTGTCCTTGGAGGGGAGCTTTGTACTGAATTCCTGATTGGAGGAAGTGCCTGGAATTGGGAATTTCAGTGGAAAAGTTGCTGGATGTGTTGGTAATAAAATTTACATGAATCTGAAAGTAGAGCTTATTCTTGAGAATGCTCTTTAAAAAGAGTAATGTTTAAGGAAACCCACAGCAGTTTAAATACTGGGTTTTAAAGAACATAAATGACTTTTTTAGTGTTTTCTTTCTGCTAGTGGGCTGCAGGGATGGTTCATTATTGTTTTCAGTGAGTGCAAGGCTAATTTGGGTTATTTATAAGGTTAAAGATCAGGTACTGCAGTATTAGAGACTCACTAAATTTTTAAAATAGTTTTCTGCCAGCAATACTGATTCACTTTAGTTACAACATTTTCTCTCCTCTGCTGCTCCCAGCAAATCCAGAGCTCTTTGAGAAGTAAAAATTAAGGAAAGCAGAGTAGATTTCATGGTGTCATTGTCTTCCCACCCAATTTAAACACACCAAACACATTTCCTACAGCTTTAATTGACATTGAAATCATCTCTTCCACTATCCCAGGCTGTTCCAAGCCCCATCCAGCCCAGCCTTGGACAGTTCCAGGGATGGGGCAGCCACAGCTTCCCTGGGCAATCTCTTCCAGTGTCTGAAGGAAGAATTTCTTCCTGTTGATACAGAAGATTTTTGTGTGACCTGTGGAATTTAGATATGGATCAAACCAGACTTTTTATTAGGCAGAAAGAATAAATCAAGGCTATTTGCATATTATAATATTTGCATTTTACACGTCTGAGGTTGAAATGTGGGTGGGAAATTGTTTTAATTGTGGAAGAGCCCTGATGTGTGGGAGCTGGGAAGGCACCAGGCACGTGGGCTTGCTGATCCAATATTTATGAGCTTTAATGCACAATTAGGAATTTCCTGGTGACATCTTCATTAATTGCCCCAAAGCTGCACTGCCCTGTGCCAGCATTGAGGCAGGTGATGGGGCTGAAGGCAGCCCCAGGGTGTCCTGTCCCAAAGGATCTGGTAAAATTAACATTCCTGCTTAAAGGGATGGGAGAACTTCTCCTGGAATGGGATCCATGATTTGACTGCCCTGATGTTGGTTATCAACACCAGATACCAGGGATGAATGCAAGAAACTGCAGGAACTCACTGGGAATTGGATTTTTCCAGCACAAAAAGGAGTTTTCCCTTGGCTGGCGGTGGTTGGGAGGTACCTTAGAGTATTCACTGTTTCAGGAGTGTTTCAAAAGGATTGTTGTGTTTAGTCCATGAATTTTGGTGGAAATGAAATTTTAGCAAATTTTATCGTGGTTTGAAGTGTGTGGAGAGGCTGAGTGAACGCAGTGCTGGAGGAGGTCTCATTTTTGACTGATATTTCATATTCTTTAAATTCCTCACACCCTCTTTCCCTTCAGCCTTCTTCCTTCTCATGTTGGATAACTCCAGAAGAAGCCACAAATTTAATAAAGGGACTGGACTACCTCCCCTGCAAAGAGAGGCTGAGAAAGGTGGGGCTGTTCAGCCTAGAGAAGAAAAAAGAGTTGGAACAACCTTGTCCTGTTCACTGGACAACATTTTTCTTTTTAATAGCTAAGCTTAACTAGAAGGAAAATCAGAACTTGGGCAATTTTGCATTTTTTAAAATTAATTATCTGAACATTACCTAGCTAAGTAATTTTTAAAAGGCATTTGATTGTATCAAACCTAAGTGTCTCTTCATTAGTAACTTAATGCACCTGCCCTTTCCAGAGAATTTCGTGAAGGTGCCTGCTACTAAATGCTGTTTGCATTAATGGGTTTCTTCCAAACGCGGGGCTAATGGGCAGATTCCCAGCTCTGCAGGCTGGAAGTTATTTGAATAATTTGTCCATATCACACTCCTGATTTCTCAGGCTAACATTTCTGAGGCTGCAGGTGTCTGCTTTCCCTGAGGTTTGTTGTTTACTGCTCGGGCTGTAATCCTGACATCCTGCTGATTGTTTCTTTTCCATGAAGCAGCTGCTTTAGAGAGAGAGAAAAAAGGTGTGGATTTGGATTTTGTGATTAACAAGAGCTGAGGAGTTGGAGTCAAATACTACAAGAGTTGTAAAAATCATGGTTTTAGATGTGGAGGATAGAATTGGTGATGGTTCCTCAAGAACTGGCATCACGTGAAGCTTTGCTCCCATCCTGCTCATGGGTGGCCTTTGGATTTCCAAAGCACAGCACATTTTTTGCATCTGAAACATCAGGAGCTGTTGGGAAGTGAGAAGTCCTTCAGTCCCTTTTGCTCCTCTGTCCTTATCAGTTGTCCCTGAAATTACCCGAAACGTTTTGAATCCTGGGAAATTTCTGGTTCCTTATTTGTCTGATTTATTTTGAAGCACAAGTGGGGGAATTAAATACAAAGGGTTAAGCAAAAGGCTTTGCACACTCTTTATAAATGTATTTTTATAGAAATCAGGGTTTGTGGCATTTTAAAAAGGTGGTGGAATAAGCCTTTCTCAGGTTTGCCGAAGGATGTTGGATGGTTTGGAATCTTGGTGTCTGGAGAAGACTGAATGGAGAAGTGTTGAAATCTGCTTTTTCACGAGGGTACATAGTGACAGGACAGGGGGGAATGGCCTTAAGCTGCAGGAGGGTGAGTTTAGATTCTACTTTAGGAAGAAATTGTCTTTCAAACTTCCAAAGAATTAGTGGACAATTAAGAAAAGTCAGGGTGCTGTATCCCAGAGGCCACCAAAATGGCAAAACCTCCTTGTGCCTGGACAGTCCCTGCTTGGTCTGCCCAGATCCTGGCAGGTGCTTTCTGGATTTTATCCCTGTTGATCCTGTCTGGATTCCAGACTCCCACCAAAGCTTCTCCCTCAGTGCCCCCCACAACTGGACAGGGAAGAGAAAATAGAATTAATAGAATTCCCATAGAATCTCCTGGGAATGTCAGCTCTGGAGCAGCCCCTGCCCTGCCCTGGGTGTCTGCAGGGCTGTTCCTCTCATATTCTCATTCCACTCTGCCCTGTCCAGCTGCACAAAACTTTTTTTTTGTCTTAAATCCGTTTTCCCAGAGGCATCCCCACCATTCCTGGTTGGCCCAGCCTGGTGGGTCCATCCTGGAGCTGGCTGGAATTGGCTCTGCTGGACGTGGAGGAAGCTCCCAGAAACTACTCCCTGTAGTAGCCTCCTGTCCTGGTCTGAAAGACAGGTGTCTGCTAAGGAAGGCAGGAGCCTCTCTTTGAAATGGAGAATGTAAACTCCCTCCCTCCAAATGATTGTAATTTTGAAATTAGGGAGCTTCCCAAGAAGATATGGGAATAGGAATAACAGTTCTTTACTAGGAAAATTCAAATAAAAATACAGAATAAAAAAACCAAAACACTGCCAGAGCCAGAATCCAGGCTGAACCCCCATCAGTCAGTCAGGGGTTGGGGCAGTGCCATTCCATGGTGGCTGCATCCTCCTGCAGTGACAGATGTGGCTCTGCTGCAGCAGTGCTCCTGGAGAAGGGGCAGTTTTCCTCCAAAGGCCCAGGGATGATGAGGAAAGGTCTGGTTTTCCTCTGGGATCCAGTGGGAAAAGGCTGCTCTGGTGTTCCAAATCCCAGATTTGATCTGGGTAGGAAATGCTTGGCTCCTCCCCCTGGGTGGAGCATCTCCCAATGGGATGATGTCATTTTATCAGCCGTGCCCTGGGACCCAATGGGATGATGTCATTTTATCAGCCATGCCCTGGGACCCAATGGGATGATGTCATTTTATCAGCCATGCACTGGGACTCCATGGCCCATTAACAGGAGATATCTCCTGGAGGGAGGATGGGTTGTGGAAAAGATAAAGAACACTGCCCCAGCTGGATTTAACCCTGGCCCATTAACAGGAGATATCTCCCATGGGATCAGGATCACTGCCCCAGCTGGTTTAACAGCTGGTGATAGAATACACACCCCTGGCCACATCCCACACCCTGCCCCCACAAACCCAGTGCAGCCATTCTGTGTCTGGGCTGTTCCAAGGAGCACTTTGGTGCCTCTCAGAGCACTGTGCAGCCCCAGCTGGGGGTGCTCCATCCCCGTTATCCCGGTGCTTTTCCATTCCCATTCTCCCAGGAGAATGCTGCCAATTCAACACCCACCCCTTGGCGTGCTGAGCTGTTCCTGGGGGGTTTGGAGTGTGTTCCCTTTGCTGCCCACCTCACAAATGGGTTTGTGATGGGAGCTGTGCATTAAACACTCCCACTCTCACACTTCATGCTCCTGTAGGGGCAGGGGAAGTCCTGGGATGCAGGTGTGACCTGCCTGAAAGTACCTGCCTGAAAATCCTCCCACTTTGTCTGCTCTGGGATGAAGCTGTCACTGATTCCAGCATCCTGAGGAACTTCTGATGTTAAAGGGGGGGATTTGGGAATGGCTGTGTAATAATAATTTGATTTTTAATAGAATACTATTAATATTTTAGCAGTCTTGCACCCTCTAGGTTTAACATTCTCTAATATTTCAATGGTCAGCTGCATGTTTTTAATGCTCTGTAGTGTGAGCAGAGAAGGCCATCAGAAATGTTATTTAACATTTAATGTTAAACAGTCTTTTCCTGATCTTCTCTCAAATAAATTATCTTTTCTCTTTTTAAATGCTTCTTTCCCTAGAACAAATCCCTTCTTGTAGAACCGCAAATTTTTTATTTTTTTCTTAAACCAAAACATTATCAAGCTCCCATTTGGGAGCTACCCAATTATATCTTGCAATAACTCTATTGAATGATCTATAGCTCCACTTTTATTCCCTATTAGTATTTGGCTGATCAATGGGCAGCCTAATTGATTGTTAAGGTCAAATGTCTTTATTGGCTGCTGCCCCAGTCTTTTCTCATTATGACATAAACCATCCTCTGGTCTGTTGGAGTTCTTGTACTCATTTTTGTACACCAGAACCATAAATTTCATTTTGTAGATGCTGATGAACAAGATAATTAATGTTGTTATGTCAGTCCAGATAATCCCAATAAAATGGGGTTTCCTTTTTCACCCAGCTTTGTGCTAGAGATCTGTTGAAAGGTTCATATTTCCCTCGGAATTTTAATTTTAATATGTTTTTAGTCTGGGGTCTCACTGGTAATTCACAAGTTTCCCCCCCACTTTTCCCTCTGTTTCTGTGATCTCAGCATTTCCTGGCCCTGGCACGATGGATATCGATCCCAGCTGCTTTTCCTAAGATGTTTCTAACTGGATTAGTTGGCCAAAACTCCCATAAAATTGATGAAGCTGCTTCATTCATTCATAAAACTCTTTAGTGAGGCTGCTTTAGGATGAGCAGAATTGCTGGGAGTCTGAACTATAACAGCAATGTGGAATAATGATTTTGGATAATCTTTGCAGATAAATCCAGCTCCTGGAGGTGAGGTCACAGAGATCCTGCAGTACCTGAAAATGAAATTCCCTGCCCTAGCAGGGGTTTTGTTACTGCTCCAAGGCTTGTGGCACCTTCTGGAATTCAAACCTGGGTGTTTTGGGGGTGTTTGGAGCTCTGGGCTTCCATGGAGGGGAATCTGAGCCAGGAGTGAGGGAATTATCTGAAATCCAGAGCATGGCAGAGGTTCAGCTTGATGTAGGCAGGGCTTTATTGCAGATGTAGGATTAGAATTAAACTGGATTTTTTGGTGGTTTTGGAGATGTCTTTCAGCTTTGTAGGATTGGTGGCTCTCCAGTTTTTCTCCCTCTATTAATATTCTTGAAGAAGTTACTTCCCTGCTTTTTTTTGTTCTTTACCAGACTTTCATTGATTCATCTGGCAGAATCTAAGTGAAGGAAATACTCTTTCTATGAAAATCTGCTTGATTAAAGAAAATCAGGAGAATTTGGGGAAAAATCTTTGTCTAGGAACTAGAAATATGAATATTTAGGCTGTTGTAAGAGCTTTGTTGTCTAAAATGCATCTGAAAAAATTGATTTGTTACAAAAAGATACTTCTTTTGGTTCTATATGAATAAAAAGCAGCATTTTATGAGTTTGCTCTATATGTCTTTGTCTCATCCCCATGGTTTTACTTTACAAAGACATAGTTCTAAAGAAAAATATTTAATTTAATATATAGTCCATGTTGTTTAATTTTTGAAAGATTGCACTAATTGAAAATGAATAAGATTTTTTTAAAGGCTCGCTGGTGTGCTAAAATTTCAAAGATGGTTACACCACAAGAAAGCAACTCCAACTGCTAGGAGGAAAAAAGCAAATAAACAATCGAGGGCACTGTATTATGCAGTTGTTTCTGAAATTGGGAATAAGTTGTGTTCTGTTAACATTTCATTGAATTTTCTGTTAATTGCAGTTAATGATGAAGAGCTGAAGAAAAGAATAGCTGAGGAACTGGCACTGGAACGAGCCAGGAGAGACTCTGAGGCTCAGAAGAGGAGGTTGGTTCATTAATAACTGTATTTCAAACAAATTTGGACTTCATGCTTTTATTTTATTTATCTGCTTACTGGAAATAACTGCATTTTGTGCCCCAAGACAAAGTGTCTGGGGGCTGCAGCAGGTTTGGATATTAAATCCATGTTCAACAAGAAATGAGCTGGAATTTCCCTGTAAGAGCTGGTCCAAACTGTTGCTCTAAATCCCTTTTGACCTCTTGAGTGTGGCTTTTTTTGCTGCATTTTAAACTCAAGCTTTATTGATTTCTCTGGAGCCCAAATAATCACTTTGTGCTGCAGAGACAGAGCAGGGATGGGGTCCTTGTGACCCCAGGGGCTGAGCAAAAGAACCTTGGAACAGCAGAAGAAATGGGAATTCTGGAGATTTCTGGGAATTCTGGAGATTTCTGGGAGCTGCAGGATGTTTTGAGGTACTTTGAATATATAAAATACTATATTAAACCAGTTCACACCACTAAAACCCTTTTGATTCCTTTCTGTATATTGAAATATTGCTTTCTTAAGCAATTTTTTTTTCCTCAGAGGTTGCAGTGACTGGGAAGGACTGGCCAGAGCCATCATTAGCATTTAAAAATTCTTGATTCAATTTAGAAATTTTGGTTTATGCTGAACTTTTGTGTTGATTTCTCCTTTCAGTGATTGTTGTAAATAAATAACACAACACACCAAGTACAAATATCAATATTCCACCTCGTCCTCCACTGAGAATGGGAAGAAAGGCTCATTATGATGGATTAAAAAAAATTAGGTTGTAATTAGTACTACTTCAACTGTCTGCATAGATCTCAGTTTCCTACCCAGCATTCTGTTATTTAATTGAGTTAGGTTGATGGAGTATATAATTAGATAGGACTGTATTAATGTCCCAGGGAAAAAAAAAATCAGGCTTTTCTCTTTTTTTTTGCATCAGCAATAAAGGAAATCAATAAGTTACTATGAAATCCCCCCTCTCCTCAACTGGGCTTTGACAGGAAAACTTGGGTTATTTTTGAGCTTCTTGAGTGCTCAAGACTTCAGCTAAATGGGATTAAAATATGGAAATATTTGGTTTGCAACTTTAGCATTTTCTCATGTGGCACTTTCAGTACCTTCCAGAATTCAGTTTGCAGGGGTTGTGCATTGGTCTGTGAAAGGGTGGGAGCAGATTGGGTAAAATATCAAAATAAATTCACGATGATAATGATAAAGAAAGGAAAAATAACAAAATTTGTTAACAACTTCACTTCTTTTCTAGTTTTGATTAATTTTATTATAATTTTTACACAGTATTTGCAATTATAAAAACTGTTTTTAACAGAGCATAGAGGCTTTTTAATCTTGGATGAAACAACTGTAAAAGACGCAGATCTTTTTCCAGGAGTAACACTTAAGATCTTTATGGCCTGAATTCTGGTGGACGTTTGTGTTTTGAAAACATTCAAGAAACTCACATTGTTCAGATAAATTATTTTGTCTTGCATGTGCAGAATGTTCCAGTTAATAGAAACATGGAATATAAACTGGAATAATTTGTAATATAAATACAAACACAGTGTTGGAAAAAAAGAACAAAACCCTGATTTCTACATTTAAGCTTCTTGACCTTGTCCTTGTCATTTATTAATAATTTCATTTCATAACCCACTAATTTTAAGGCAAATTCTGTTGGGATGTGACACAAAAATTAAAGTTTTTACCTCCACATTTATCATATGGATTGTTTTACCATGGATGGTATATTTTACATGTTTATATTCTCACTTCTTTCTCTAAACCGGGTTTTTTTCCTAATATTTAAATGAAATAACATTTAAACATAAAAATATCTGGAACTTTTGACTGTTTGTTGTCTGATTCCAAACTGCCTAATAGCTGATTTTGATGCTGTTCTGGGAGCAGTGTATGGCCACAATTTGATTTGATTGCAAAATGTCTTTTACTCATTTCAGACTGTGAAGGGAAGAAATCTTAATTTTAACTTCTAGATAAATTATTTATTCACACATCCACACACAGTACAGATGGGCTGCTCTATATAAAGTTAAAATCTGTGTTTATTTTGGGGATTAGAGCTGAAGAATGACTCTTAAATTGTATTTTAATGCCATCAACTCTCTAACAATATATCAATGACAGCTTTTATTTAACAGGACTTGGAATAATTAATAGAGGAGTGGCTTGGACCCATCTTAGAATATATTTCCAAAATTCTGATTCCACTTTACTTCTCATTTTACTCAGCCCAGCTCTTGTTCCTCACTTTGGTTTTTTAACATTTTAAAATGTTTCATCTGAAAAACATCTTAATTTCAGAAAGTTCATTTAGAAAATTGATTATCATTGATTTACAACAGAATTTGCAATGTCTGCAATAGTAACTGTGAGCAGTTAATGTGTCAGAGCTGCAATCTTAGGGTGATACTCAAGGGAACAAAAAAATGAAAGGATGGACACAAAAACTTGAGCTTGACAGTGGTGACAGGTAACAAATGATAATTAAGAGAAAATTTGGAATAATAAATAAGAGAAATCCATTTGATTCAGTGAACCATTGGTTGATAATTTGAATTTTGCCTTTTCTCTGCTTATTCTGGACAAGCTCAGCAAACCTTTAGCTTTTTTTCCTAATTTCCCAAGAAAATGAAACATTTTTAATGCTATTGCTTTGAAAACAGGCATTGTGGAAAGAAGTAAATTTCCTTCTCCCTTCAGAGAGCAGAGTGGAGTTTATCCACTGCATCCATTAACTTTGTCCTTGGTACAAAGCTGTTCATTTGTTGGGCTCCATGATAATGATGGTGCTCAGTAAATCTGTTTTTCAAGTTTGCTTGATGAAAAGTGCAGGCAAAGTAAAAAGTATTTTGAGACAGCAAAAAGAACAAACTTCTATCATCAGCATAATGATAAAATTTTAGATACTGCCAACCTCATCAGAGTGCTGGATTCCACCACTAAAATATACAAACCACTGCTTCAGAGGCAAGTGATGGATGTGATTTCCCATGGAAATTGAACGTTCCTGAATAATGACTTGCCATTTTCCCCCCCTAAAAATCAGAGAAATTTCAGTCTTTTTATTTTGCTAATCATTTAGCTCAGGCTAATTATATTTGGGCGGGGTTCAGTTTCTTGCTTGGCAAGTGTTTCCCAGCTTCCACTTTTTAAATATGATTTGGCACAGGGCAAATATTAATTATATGTAGTGTGAGGTGTTTTTGCAAACTGCTGTGCATGGCAGTGCCTTCAATAGTGCAAGAAGTGTATTTTGTTCAAATATTCAATGTATTCATCCCTGGAATTGTGTTGGTGTGCCAGAAATCTGTCCCTGTGCACTTTGCTCATGTCTGTCCTGTGATGTGCTGTGAGTTTCTTAGAGGAAAACTCCTGCTGTAAGGAGGAATTTTAGGGCAGGAAAAGGCTTAAAAATAGACTTTGGTTTGCTTTGGTGGCCCTTCAGTAATTCTGCTGCCAGCTCTGCTCTAGAAGTGTTGAAGGTGTGACAGAGGAGGAGGAGAGGAGAAGGCTCCAGGGAGAGCTCAGAGCCCCTTCCAGGAGAGCTGGAGAGGGACTGGGGACAAGGGACAGAGGGACAGGACACAGGGAATGGCTTCCACTGCCACAGGGCAGGGACTGATGGGATCTTGGGCTGGAATTGCCAGAGCAGCTGTGGCTGCCCCTGGATCCCTGGGATGTCCAAGGCCAGGTTGGACACTGGGGTTGGAGCACCTGGGACAGTGGGAGGTGTCCCTGCCATGACAGGGGTGTCACTGGATGGGCTTTGAGGTCATTCCCACCCAAACCATTCCAGGATTCTCTGGTGGCTTTTGATAACTGAGTTTTTTCTGTGTCTCTGCCATGTCATCACCTGTGACCAGGTGGTCAAACTTGGGTAACTTCTCTCTTAAAAAGCACATGAAAAATAATTTCCTTGAGTAATGCAGACAGGAGCTCATTGAGCATTCCCTGGGAATGAATTGCTGGATTCTGTTCTCTGGGCTCCAGAGGGTGTGACATTTTATCTGCCATCATCTCCAACCTCTATTTGTGACATCCTCATCTGTTTGGAGGAATCTTTCTAAAATGTAAAGCAGCTTTAACTCCACCCTGGTGGCACAGAGTGCTCTGTGGGGGGGTTATTAAAATTGTAACCATTAGATTTTTTATTTGTTGTTTTGTTGTTGTGCTTCAAGGAGGGTCTGGAGATAAGTGCTCATCAATCTGGGGTTTCATTGATGCTCTGAGTGCTTCCCCCCCAACCTTTTTTTTGTCATATCTCAGCAGTACATTGCATAAATGATGAGCTCTTAGTAAACCTTGAGTAAAGAGTTGGTGCAGAACAAATTCACCAGTGAAATGTAAAGTGAGAGAAGAATGAAGAAGAGTATTGGACAAGAAGCCTTTGGGAAACTGCAAACCAAAATTGTTATATTAAAATCAATACTGGGGCTTGACCTTTCTGTGCTAGTGGATACTTTAAAACTTCTTATTGATTTCTGTTGTAATGACATGTTTATTCCAGTTTCCTGGCACAGGTGTGGAGAACAAGGGGGAAAATAAAATGATGGATTTCTTTGCAATATCCATTTTATATTTCAGTGAGGTAAAGGTATGAGGAGCATCTCAATGTATCTTCAGTTCATATGGGGAGCAAATTAATTGTGGTGAAAACTTCTTCAAAGCATTCTTTCCTCCTCAATTATTATTTTTTCCCAAGTAATCAGCTATGTTGAATTGTGAAACCTGCTTTTTCTTGTGGGATTGTCCTCAGGGGGAACAAAAAGCTCCTTTTAAGGAAATAGTTGTTATTTTGTCTTCTGCCACAGGGACCTGTTGGTATTGTTTGGATTAAGTGGGAAGAGAGTCTGGAAAACTCCATCTTCCCTGCTGCTGACAGTCAGAGGAAAAGCTGGGAATGCTCTGAAGCAGTAAAAGTGATTATGATTCTTTGACTTGGGATAGCTCAAAAATAAGAGTTTCATTTCTCCTGACAAGAAGCTGCACAGGTTTGGTAAAAGCAGAGATCCCAATTGATAATCACATCGAGGAAGGCAAGGTGATTTTATAGGGACAACTGATTTGATAAAAATTTAAAATAAACCCTTTTTCCTTGGAGTGCCAAAGGGGCCCTTCAGCCTCAGGGCTCTGGAGACAGCAGTGGATTTTGGCCTCGCTTCCCACCTTGAGTTCCTCCTGTTTTCCCTTCCCAGCCATTCCATCTCCAACATTTTTTCCCTTCTCTCTCTCAGCAGACATTTCCCTTGTCTAATCTCACACTAAGCAAAAGATTTAGCAGTGGATTTGTCCCTCAGCAGCTGTAATATTCCTGAGGTCTGTAGGATTACAGGATAATTCTGCTGTGTTGTGGGAAAAGAGGGAACAGGAGGGTCAGGCTGGGGCAGGGCTGTCCCTCTGCAGGTGAGGGAAGAAGCCAGGATGAAGTGTGAAGGAATTTGGGATTTAAACAGAGATTTAACTCTGAAATAAGTACGGGGAGTAGGTGAGATGTTGGAGCTGGTGCTTTTTTGGGCAGCCAGCTCTTCAAGCCAGGAAAGTTTAGTGTGTGATTTTTACCTGCAAAATGCCAAGGAAGCATAAAAATGTATAAAGTTGGGAAGTATCAAACTGCCTTAGAAGCCTGTTCAAGTTTTATTGTTTTCAGTGAAAAAAGTTATTGTTTTCAGAAGAAAAAAGGTGTTTGGCAGTGGCAGAGTTACTCTTCAAGATTTCCTGCTCTGATTCTCCATTAATAGCATTATGTCTGGCTCTCAGGATATGGAGAGATGAATCTTGGAGATGGGAGGTGGAAATTGGAGAAAGCAGAGCTATAATTCACTCCTGCCTTTATAAACCCCAATTTCCAAGGGATTATTTTTCACTTGGATTTTAAAACCTGCCATCTCAGCTGACAGCTTGGATACTGAGCTTCATCTTGATCAGTTTATTTCTAGGAGAGATGGGAAAATGACTTGGAGCCAGTGAGAAAGCATCCACAAAAATAATCCTGCTTCATAGTTTCAGGTTCAGGTAGGAAAGAGAAAAACTATTCCCCCCCTGGCAATTTTAAACAAACCTTTGCTTTCAAACTGATGAGCTCTTTCATTTTGAGAAGCAGCAAATGAGCAGCAGAGAAACGCTTAAAAATAATAATAATAATAAGGATACTAATAAAAATTTTTCTGTCACTTCATTTTCACAGATAATTAATGCTGTCATAATTCCAGGACTGCTTTTTCAGATCCCAAGGGGAAGAATATTAAGTTGGAAAGTAATTTCAAGTGGAGATATGTGGCTAGCTAAACATACACAAATTATGTAAAGCAGTTTTACAATTCTGACTCGAGTTTTCCACGTGCCTCTGGCATAAAGGTGGGAATTTACTCATCTATTTTATCTCTATATAATACTGATCTAAATGCACATATTTTAAAAGCAGTGGCTTTATGAAGTGTAATTAAAAATCCTCTCTAACAACCTGCCCCCCTTTCTACTCATCCCTCCTCCTTCCAACACCAAGCTGCCCCAAAAACACCCCCACAACTCAGGAATCTCCAGGAAAACTCAACCACTGACAAGAGTCACTGTCCTTGTTGCTCTGAGTGTTCACAAGCTGTCCATGGAAGTGCTGTTGATAAATTGAATTAATTGGAAGAAGTTGAGTAGATAACTGAGTTTTGAAATAAATGTCTTGGATCTTCTGATGAAGGACTGGCACATAAAATCACGTGGCCATTAGCAGGGATTTTTCCACTGACAGGTGTTAGGCTGGGGTTGGGAGGCAGCTGGGAAAGGGAAGGGGATGATGAGGATGTTCTGCTTTATGGTGCCTTGGACTGAGTTTGAAATACAGGTAACTGAGGCAGTGATGGCTATGTGGGACAAGGTGGAAAATA
Source organism: Toxostoma redivivum (assembly GCA_013397375.1). Lineage (NCBI taxonomy): Eukaryota > Metazoa > Chordata > Aves > Passeriformes > Mimidae > Toxostoma > Toxostoma redivivum. Next base: position 224,185 of record VXBI01013078.1, read on the forward strand.
CTCTTAAAATTGTATTTTCTGTGTTTTCTTGGATTTGAGAAGGGACATCATGGAATCACAGAATCATGGGTTTGGGTTGGGAGGGACCTTCAAGATCATCTCATTCCACAGGGGCAGGGACATCTCCCACTGTCCCAGGGTGCTCCAAACCCCAATGTCCAACCTTGGACCAATGGCCTTGGACATTCCAGGGATCCAGGGGCAGCCACAGCTGCTCTGGCAATTCCAGCCCAGCTAGGAATTCCTAATTCCCAAGATCCCATCCATCCCTGCCCTGTGGCAGTGGAAGCCATTCCCTGTGTCCTGTCCCTCTGTCCCTTGTCCCCAGTCCCTCTCCAGCTCTCCTGGAGCCCCTTTAAGCCCTGCAAGTGGCTCTGAGCTCTCCCTGGAGCCTTCTCTTCTCCAGGGGAACATTCACAGCTCCATGGATTCCTCTGGATTTGCTCCAGCAGCTCCACATTCTCCTGCTGTTGAGGCTCCCAGAGCTGGACACAGAACTCCAGGTCGGAGTTCAGCCTAAAGAAAGATCAGAATCCCCTGGTCCCTTGCCCTCCTTGTCTCTGCTATCCAGCATGTCCCAAACTCACGTGGGAGTTGTGTGACAGTGTGGGATGGACCAAAGATGAGGGAGGAGTTACTGGGATGGGAAAAGATCCCTGGCAGCTCAGGGATCAGTGCTGGAATCACTTCACTGTTCTCAGTACCATGTATAATGAATCAAGGGCTAATTTATATGCATGTGTGGCAAATGTTAAGGAGGAGCAGTCACCCTGAGGAAGAAGTGGATATGGAATAAAGCAATGGAGTTCTCATTAAATTTAATAATGTGGAATTCAAGCATAATTGCTCAGAAGTGTGATCTCTTCCCTCTTCTGCCTGCGCCAGAGTCAAGAGAGCTCTTGGTCGGTTGTGATGGATTTGTCAGAGAGTTTTAAATGGTGCTGGTTCTGGTGGGTAGAGTGGGGCCAATTTGGGTCACATTTGACTGGTTTTGCACTAAGGCCTCATGAAATGATGATAAATCTGGGTTTGATGAGCTGTGTGATCCTTTTTGAGTTCATATTCTCATGATGTTAAAGCTTCGGCATTTTGAGTTTGGATTTGGAGTCTTAAAGATCATGGAATCTTTTAGGTTGTAAATTCCTTTAAGATGGAGTCCAACCATTAATCCAGCACTTCCAAGCCACTGCTAAACCACATCCCCAAGTGCCACATCTTCAAAATGTTTAAATCCCTCCAGGAATGGGGACTTCAGTGCTCCCTGGGCAGCTGTGCCAGGCTGGACAGCCCATTCCATGAAGAAATTTTCCCAATGTTCAAGCTAAACCTCCCCTGGCATAATTTGAGGCCATTCCCTCTCCTCCTGTCCCTATTTCCTGGGAGCAGATCCCAAATTCCACCCTGGCTGTCCCTTCCTGTCAGGGAACTACAAGGTCCCCCCTGAGCCCCCTTTTCTCCAGGCTGAGCCCCTTTCCCAACAGCACCAGAAATTTGAAGGCAAATTTTCTTTGACACCATGGCTTTCAGGTGCAGAAAAATGATATTTTCTATTAATATTTGCGTGATCTGAAAGGTTTAAAAGTGAAATTTTAAAACAATTGTTAGAATGTATTTGCTACTAATGTTAGGAACAGCTCCTGTCACTTGTGCTGTGCAGATTCCTAAGTGAGTGGAGAATAATGTTTTTAATGAGTGAACAGTGGTAGAAACTGCAGTTTTGAAGAACTTTTTTTCTGTTTCCTGAGACTTGACCTTTCAGCTAATTTGTTTCCCTGTCTCTGTCCTTAGTTCTGTGTTTGTAAAATCAGACGAACTCGAGGTAATTTCTCTGACTTTGCAGACAGGTGAACTGGAGTTGGAGAAATCTCCATTTCACACCTCTCAGGGCTCAGCTCAGCTCGGAGATGTTTTCCTGACGTCTCTCACATCCTTTCAAGTCCCTCGTCAGCCGCGGCGCTTTCCACAGCCCGCCTTCCGCTCATGAAATATTGAAACTCAGCACTCACAAACATTATTCACTCATTAATATTGCAACATCACCTAAACACTGTGCTCAAAACATTTTGGGATCCTCTGTGAGTCCGTCAGGAGGAATTAAGGAGCTTGTTGGGGTCCAAAAAGCAGAAAACCTGATGAATCCTCCTCGCTTTGTATCTTATCTCCAGTTGGAGTAAATTTTTGGTTCCATATTGAGTGATATTTCATTACTTTTTTCCCTAATTAATAGAGGACAGCATGATTTTCCTCATAGTGGACTTTGGAACAGGCAATATTTTGATTTTTGCTTGGTTGGAAGTAATGAAAAATGACACGGTTCATGCTTTAGGCTTGAATGAGTTTATCGTGGAACGCCACAGATCCATCAGATTGTGTAGCTTGGAGACTGTAATAAAGATAAAACAACTGGCAAGTAATCACTGCCCCAAAAAATAGCAAAAAGGAAATGCTTAGGCTTTGATAGTGTAATAAATTTCCAATATCTGAAAATAAGGGCTGGAAATGACAAATCACCGTATTTCTCTAAGAGTATTGTTTGGCAGTTTTGGATTTCTGTGAATTCTTGATTAATGTAGAATAAACTATGAAGTGGCTATCAGAGCACAAAACTAATATTTTTCAGCTTTTCTCAGTGTGTTGCTGTTGTCTCTGAATTAAAAGGTGCTTTTTCCTTAATTAACATCTGCAGGTGTTTTTCAAGAACAACAGAAATGGATATTTGAAAGTAAACAAAAGAGGGAGTTCTTGTGGATTTAGAATTAAATTACTCATCTTGTTATTGTGGTTAACAGGGGTCATGCTGGGCATGAGGAGAGTCCTGGGCCATAAATCCACATGGCAAAATTAACAATTCACTTTTCTTGAACTTAATTAAAAACTAGATGTGAAAAGGATGGAAACTACTTGGAGTGCAGTAAAGTTTTAGAGTTTTTTTTTTTTAGATTGTATTTTTTGATTTCTCGGGCTACAGAAAACTCCTTGGCCCTCAGAGATGCTTTCTTGTTTGGGTCTTAAATTTGCATTTCTGTTTCAAATTCTAATTTCTAATTGGAGTGTGGAGCCAGTTCTATATTTGGCTTCTCTTATCTTGGACTTGATGTGATGAATTTAAGTCATGACTTAATTGAGAAATTATTTTTCCTCTTGTTTTGCTTAGTGTTACTGTATTGTTATTATGTGGGTTAAACATTTCAGTCTGTCTTAGATAATACTCTGGAATATTTGATAAATTCACAGGTAAATTCTCTTGTGCTTAACCTTGCATGTAGGACATTCATACTTCTAAAGCTGTACAATAACAAATGCCACTAAAATCCCACATTCCCTGCTCTTCCAGAAAGAAAAGAGAGGAATAAAAAGATGGAATGCAGAAGCAGAAATATTATTTTGGTGAAGTATTTTCCCTTTGGTCTGAAGCTCTGCTGGAGAGGAGGTTGGAATGGGTTTGATCTCATGTATTTGATTTCTGTACCTCCTGCCCACATCTCAGAAAATCTAAATTAACAAAAAATGGCTATTTATTTATTTTTGTTTAAAATATATTTAATATTTTTATATTTATATATATTTTTTTATATCTGGAAGTGTCTTCCAGAATTCTTTTTGCTTGTTGTTGTGTGATTGCTCCTCGAGGTGACGTGGTGGCTTTTGTGTTCAACGTGAGCCAAATCTGATTTAGAGGTGGAATGTACTGCAAACATTATTTTGATTAAAGTGACTTCAGGACTTAAGCAGTCAAAAATCTGTCTTCCAGTGGAGCCTAAATATGACAATGTGATAACAAAAATACTCACATTCTTGTTATGCCCCTCTGACAGGAATAAATCTGAGATGCTTAAATCCTGGGTGATTGGTTTATCAGGATTTACCCATCCTCTTACAAAAAAAATACAGATCCATAAATTTCCTGCATAGCATTAAGTTAAGAGTGTTGAAGTTCTCAACGACAGTGCTGGGAACAGGGAGGAATTGTTGCTTTTTTGTGTTGGTTGTGTGCTATAAAGCAGTTGAGAAATGAAATATTGTGAAGTGTTGAGGCAGACTTTAACTGGAGCTGCTTCTTAATGCTTTATGTGTGTTTTCCAATAGCACCATGAGAAGTGATTGCCTTGCATGCCACACTTCATTAAATCAGCCACTCCACACTTCTTAAAGCAGTATTTCATAATTATTTAGAAGGATTTTATTCAAAAAGATATCAATTGTGTGGGGAAAATGTATAGCCAGCAGCCTTTTCTGCTGCTTCAGCAGAGTTTTGAACATCCTTTCTGTATAAATGATCAGTGGAACACTCTCTGTTGTCTGGAGTTCTGTGCTCAAACACAAGAACCATTATCTTGAGCCTTTATCTCTGCTGTAATTAAAAATGTCACTTGAAAAATTCCTGTGGAATTCCTGGAGTAGTGACAAGTTGTGCTGTTTAACTCCTCGCAAATTGCAGAGTGCCTCTCTCTATTTTATTATTATATATATATTTTTTTTTTTTTAACTTTTAGATAATAATAGAATTTATTACTGTAGATCCAGCTGATGTTTGCCTTTATTCAGTACATGCTGAATACCAGGAAAATGAATTTGTAGTGCCAAGGAAAAAAGCCCAACTGGAGGTTGAAGCAGGCGAGTGTTTGCGATCAGCGGGATGTGCCGAGTGTTTGTTTCATTAAGCTCCTACAAGCCACCCAATTATGGAACTCAAATAAATGAAAATTACTTCAAAAATCCTGCTTATTTTGTTAAAAACTCTGCTGAATTTCAATCACTTGAGGTGGCTGTTCAGGAATTTTGTTTTGTGAGTAAAAACTGCCCTAAATGAAAGTTTGGTGGATGCTTGAGGAATTTAACTTGTGTTGTGTGATCCTGGTCACACAAATAGGGTGAGAGTTGATTAAAAAGACTTGAAATTTTTGCTTGAAGGTGCTGCTAGGAACAGTCTTGGATGTAAAAGAATTCCTTTTTGGCCTAAATTGTATCAAATTTAACAATGAAATAGTGTCATTTTTTTTTATGGTAGAACACCCTGCAAGAAAAGGGAAAGGGATGAAAAAACCAAATGGTAAAATGTTTTTTTTTTAAACTGAGGTGACCTGAGTGTCTTGATCTAGATTTAAATGGGAGATTAGGAAAAAGATTTAATTTGATGTAAAGAAGAATTAAATGTTAATATCTGAGTGTTTTGTTTTGGGGATTTTTGGTTTTTTTTTTGTTAGTGAGGGTTTTTTTGTTTTGTTTTGCTATTTTTTGGAGTTTATAATGTGGCAACTTTTGGCTGGATTTTTCAGCTATTTTATATGTAAAGTATATTTCATATCTTTTAATTACTCTGCTATGTACAGCAGCATAAAGAAGAGACATTTTTAAGGGAAAACCACTTGCAGGAGGTCAAATCCAAGAAGGATGAGGAAGGATTTTCCTTCATTCTCAGGAAGCATTAAATGCTCTCTCTCTGTGGCTCACAAAAAAAGGTGCTGAGACTTCTATTTTGACACTTTCTTCCTTTTTATACAAAACATGATTTCTCCAATCCAAAAGACAACCAGCATGTTTTGACTGTGCTGTGTGAAGGATTGTTATGATTGTATGAAGGATTTGTTATATCAATCCTGCTGGAGTAATTTGGGGGACCTTGGGAAATCACTTAATGGAATTTGGTCCATGTCTGCATAATCTGACTTTTTTTTT